>CM044003.1:0-192500 GCA_024085815.1 Flaveria linearis | reverse complement strand
GCCTATTTCTAAACATATGCACATAATTCTAAGCATAAATCTAACATAAACATAAACATACATACAATTAATTCATACGGGTATCAACCCACAATTTTATAAAAGCATATTTACATGCATTTCCAGCCCCAAACATTTAAAAACAGTAAAACGGGGTCTAGAACTCACCTTAATTTGTCTTCGGGTTTTGGATGCCCTTTCCTTGAACTTCTCAGTCGTTTATACACCTAAAACACACACACAGAGCAACCCGAACACACTAGTCACATTTATATGCTCATGTATGGTTCTACAATCGTCCTAACATCATGAATTCGGGATTTCTTACCAAAAACTTCGAATTTCTCAGATCCTTCTTCAAAATTCCGATGGTTTTCTGCTCCTGCTACTTTCTCTCTCTAAAAAGTTCGAATGAAGTGAAATGCAGACAACATGGGTGGCCATACCACCTTTTGTACAAAGAATTAATAGAAAGTTTGCCCATTTGACACTTTTGGCCCTTAAACAAAAGTAACTTTTGTTTACTTTCCTTTCTCTTTCTATTTTATTTTTAATTTCTTTAATAAGAAATTACGGGTGTTACAAGTCCACCCCCCTTATATAGGTTTCGTCCCCGAAACCTGTTATTCCTCAAACAGATGTGGGTAGTGTTGTCTCATCTCTTCTTCAGTCTCCCACGTAGACTCGGATCCCTTCCTGTGCTTCCACTGTACACGCACAAGAGGAACCACTTTATTCCTCAACCTCTTTTCTTTACGATCAATGATTGCCACTGGTTGCTCCACGTAGTTGAGCCGTTCGTCTACTTCAATATCCTCCAGTGGTACAACCATGTCTTCATCAGCTAAGCACTTCCTCAGATGAGATACATGGAATGTGGGATGAATTCCACTTAACTCATCTGGCAATTCAAGTCGATAGGCCACCTCTCCTACTCGTGCGATAATTCGGAAAGGTCCTATGTACCTCGGGCTTAGCTTACCTCTTTTCCTGAATCTAATGATTCCTTTCCAAGGTGAGACCTTCAACATAACTCGGTCACCAACCTTGAACTCTATCGGCTTCCGCCTCTTGTCAGCATACGACTTTTGCCTATCTTTCGCCGCCTTCATGAAGGCTTTGATCTTTTCTAATTTCTCAGTCGTTGCTTCGATCACCTCAACACCTCCCAGTTCTTTCTGCCCAATGTCTCCCCAACATACGGGCGTCCTACACCTCCTCCCGTATAGCATCTCGTAAGGTGGCATGCCAATGCTGGCGTGATAACTATTGTTGTACGAGAATTCTGCTAACGGCAGGTGATTGTCCCAACTTCCTCCAAAGTCAATCACGCACGCCCGAAGCATGTCTTCGAGTGTTTGGATTGTTCTCTCAGACTGACCGTCTGTCTGAGGGTGATATGCTGTACTAATGTGTAGTCTCGTCCCCATCGCATCATGAAATCTCTTCCAAAACTTGGAGGTAAACCGGGTGTCACGATCGGACACAATAGACACCGGCACACCATGACGAGCTACAATCTCCTTGATGAACAGATCCGCCAATCTCTCCGATGAGTACGTTTCGCGGATCGGTAGGAAGTGGGCACTCTTTGTCAAGCGATCCACAATCACCCATATGGCATCATACCCTTTAGGGGTACGTGGTAACTTCGTGATGAAATCCATGGTGATGTGTTCCCACTTCCACTCGGGTATATCCAATGGTTGGATCTTCCCGTAGGGCTTCTGGTGTTCCGCCTTCACTTGTAAGCAAGTTAAGCACTTACTTACGTACTCCACTACGTCGCGTTTCATGCCCGGCCACCAATAGTCTTTCTTCATATCGTGGTACATTTTGGTAGCACCGGGGTGAATGGAGTATCGTGTCTTATGGGCCTCATCCATAATTCTACTACGTAGATCCCCGTATCGAGGAATCCACATTCGCCCAAATCGGGTCTTAACACCTAGAGTGTTCTCACCCAACTCCGTCACTAGACCTCTCATCCTTTCGGAGTTAAGACGATCTTCTTTCAAAGCCTCATCTTGAAACTCCTTAACCTGTGTCATCACGTCGGAGGTCATGATCAATTGATAAGCCTTCACCCGGATCGGCTCAGGCCTTTCTTTTCGGCTAAGGGCATCAGCCACCACATTGGCTTTGCCCGGGTGGTAATGGATCTCACAATCATAATCTTTTATCAGCTCCAACCACCGCCTCTGCCTCATGTTTAGATCCTTCTGCTCGAAGAAGTACTTCAAGCTTTTGTGGTCTGTGAAGATAGTGCACTTCGTCCCGTATAGATAGTGCCGCCATATCTTCAATGCAAAAACCACCGCGGCTAATTCTAGATCGTGCGTGGGATAGTTGACTTCGTGGGTCTTCAGCTGTCGAGATGCGTAGGCTATCACCCTTCCACGTTGCATCAACACACAACCTAGCCCAGAATAAGATGCATCCGAATAGACCACTAAGTCTTCACTTCCCTCAGGCAAAGTCAAGACAGGAGCTTGTGTTAGTCTTGCCTTCAACTCCTCAAAAGCCGTCTCCTGTTCTCGACCCCACACGAATTTCACGTCCTTACGAGTCAATTTTGTCAAAGGTGAGGCGATCTTTGAAAAGTCTTGAATGAATCTTCTATAATAGCCTGCCAATCCAAAGAAGCTACGAATCTCGGATGGCGTCTTTGGTGATTTCCATTGCATCACCGCCTCAACCTTTGCTGGGTCCACCATTATTCCTTCTGCATTCACTACGTGACCCAGAAATTGCACCTCGCGTAACCAAAAGGCGCACTTGGAGAACTTGGCGTACAATTTCTCCCTTCTCAACGTTTCCAACACTTCCTGAATATGCCCGGCATGCTCTTTTTCACCTCTTGAATAAATCAGAATATCATCGATGAATACAATTACTGATTTATCCAACATTGGTCGGCACACTCGGTTCATCAAATCCATAAAAGCAGCCGGCGCATTGGTCAACCCAAAAGACATGACAAGAAACTCGTAGTGACCATAGCGCGTACGAAAGGCTGTTTTAGGGATATCTTGTTCTTTTACCTTTAGTTGATGGTAACCCGATCGAAGATCTATCCTTGAAAACCAACTAGCACCCTGAAGTTGATCAAACAAGTCATCGATCCTTGGTAAGGGGTATCTGTTCTTCACCGTCAGCTTATTCAGCTCGCGGTAGTCGATGCACATCCTCATGCTACCATCCTTCTTCTTTACGAACAGAACCGGAGCACCCCAAGGTGAGATACTCGGTCGGATAAACCCCTTATCCAGCAGCTCCTGCAACTGCTCCATCAACTCTTTCATCTCCGTCGGAGCCAAGTGATACGGTGCTTTTGCGACAGGTTGGGCACCCGGTATCAGGTCGATCTGGAACTCGATCTCTCGGTCAGGTGGCAACCCCGATAAGTCTTCGGGAAACACGTCTGGAAAGTCACACACCACTGGCACATCGCATAGCTGTGGTGTTGGCGTCTCTACATTCTTTACATAACATAAGTAGGCGCTACATCCGCGCCTCATACACTTTCCCGCCACCGCCATCGAGATCACCTTCGGAATCGTCGTAACTCGATCGCCATAAATTGTCACCGGACTTCCGTCGGTCGCCGTCAGTCTAATCATCTTCTTTCGGCACACGATATTCGCTTCGTAGGTTGCTAACCAGTCCATCCCTAACACTACATCAAATCCTCCTAGAGGCATCACATGTAATATGGCAGCAAACCTATGGCCCTCTAATTCTATGGTACAGTCCTCTATCATATCCGTAACTCTAGTGGACTTACCAATAGAAGTTTCTACATAAAAAGGCTCACTAATGCATTTACTACAAACAGGCAATTTAGCACAGAAAGTAGCAGAAATGAAACTCCTACTAGCACCAGAGTCAAATAACACAGAAGCAAGAGTTTGATTTACTAGAAACGTACCTGACACCACATCGGGGTCCGTCCTAGCCTCTTCCTGCGTCATAGTGAAAGCCCTGGCACTTGCTCTCGGACCTTCACTTCCCGTCTTCTTTACCCCTGAAGCCTCAACCCTCGGCTTCTTACAGTCCCTGCTCATATGGCCACTTTCTCCACAGTTAAAGCACTTGCCCATCCGGCAATCTTTTGATATATGCCCTGTCCTCCCGCACTTAAAGCAGAGGTTGGATCCCCACTTGCACTCCCCTGAGTGCTCCTTTCCACACTTACCACACTTCTTCACCCCAGCTCCAGACACGACCACTCGGCGGTCATCCACCCTTGCTTTCTTGTTGTTTGTCGAAGTATCACCCCGACCAAATCTCTTCCCCTGCCAGTTCTTCTCTCCACTCCCTTTCTTGCTTCCCTCAGCCTTCACCAAAGCAGCACGTTCATCGAATAACCTTCCCGCCAAGTCCACTGCCGACCTGAAAGTGCTTGGTCGGGCAGAAATCAAGTGCCAACGAATTTCAGCCGGCAGTCCTTGAATATACCGGTTGATCTTTCAAGACACCGGCGTCACCAGCTCTGGCACCAACAGCGCCAACTCGTTAAACTTGGTGGTATATTGTTGGTGGGTCATGGTCCCCGCCTCCAGCTGCAGGAACTCCCTTTCTATCCTATCCATTTCCCGACGAGGACTGAATTCCTCGATCACCAGCCTTTTCAACTCAGCCCACTTCATCTTCCCTATAGCCCTGCTACCCTCGGCTTGGACTATATTCTTCCACCAGCATAAGGCCGACCCTGTAAAAGAGTGGGTAGCAAACTTCACCTTCTTGTCCTCCTGGCAATCACTAATATCGAGGACAGCTTCCATTTCCATCACCCATTGGTGAGCATCAGTAGCAGTACCAGACCCATCAAAAGTTGGGGGCTTGCACCTCATGAATGCCCCGTAGTTACAACCCCGGGCGGTCTCCCGTAACTGTTCTTCTTCCTCTTCCTCTTCATCATCGGATAGTACCATCTCTGCTTCTGTCTGTTGTTGTCTTCCTGAGGACCGATTCCTCCCTCGTCTATCGTCTTCACGTACTGCCTTTATCACTTCAGTCACTACAGACGGTAAGATCGTCTGCATGACTTGGTGCACCTCCTCGATCACCGTCTCTTTCACCGAGGCTCTCACATTATCACTCTCATCCACTCCCCCCGAGGGAGTAGTATTAGGTCCTTCGGGAACCTTCTTCTCTTGTCTAGGCCTACCTCTTGTGGCTCGTGGTTCCGCACCACTTCCGCCACTGCCTCCACCAATTGGGGCTTTAGATGATCTACCACCGACCATCTTCTATCACACTGAAAGATTTAAACACCAACACGGTCATTCAAGGAAATAGCTCAGTTTATGTCAAGTATAGTAAGTCCCTAATTACAGTGGCCAGTTGTGATTAGCCACTTACTCTACTCTTCACACCCCGAGCATTACCTGTCCTGACTACATTAGTATCTAAGTCTAACAGTACACATAAACACATAACATGCACACGTAACACTGGTTAACTTTCAAGAAAATACCTGATGGCACGCAGCTACTCAGATGGCATTCCCATTTCCCCCTGTCCCATTCTCAGTTTAAGTTTTAGGTTTATGTTTAAAAAATTTACCCATTTCACTTAAACTTTGGCTCTGATACCAACTTGTAAGGCCCCGATCCCGGGCACCTCACAGTTGGTTGTCATTACCCATAAAACATACATTTAATATAATTTAATAAAAACCATGCAGCGGAAACTTGAAAATTTACTATAAATGCTTTTGCAAAGTAATACAACAACTGTTACTAAATATCATTTGTTTGCATTACAATACAAAAACATTAACAAAAGAATGCCATCCCAAAAGAACTGAGTAGCTGCCTCGCGCCATCCTCAGCAACCCTACCTGCCAACTGGAAAATACATAAAAGTCAGCGTTGCTGAGTGAGTTCTAGTTTTGTAATAAAACATACTTTTACTTATTTAAAAGTATCCTTTCGTTCATGCGTTCATACATCATACGTACACATAGATAATAATTATTATTATCTTCATCATTCGTTATTCATCATTGTCTTTAACTTCTCGTATGGATTCTGTCAGGCTTTACCCACTTCATAGCACTCGGCTATGATTACTGTGGTCGAATGACAAGAATCCCGTTCATACTTACTTGCACGCATTGAAAGTTTAATTGTACCAATACCATATGCTACACCCCAATCAGTCTTAGCTACCGGGCCGTAGTCAACATATGACGGAAAGCGTATGCCCGGTACTAGAGGTAAGCGGTAGAGGTACCATGACCATGGTCAATCACATAGAAGGACCAATCGCGTTATTCAATGCTTGCAAGACATAATTCATTCGTTCATTAATGCATGTATTCATCATCATTCTTCATTTCATTCATTCGTTAATACATGCATTCGTCATCATGTTCCTCTTTCATTATCTTTCACTTTACGATACATAATACTTCATTAATTCATTTCTCGTTATTCGTAAAGTTTCAGAAAGATAAGCATACACAATCACAAGGAACATACACACATCATACATATTCATCATACATTCATCATCATACATTCATCATCATACGTACATCATCATGCATAGTATCATACCTTACTTAACAATATTTTAATAATATTGTTAACGATAATATACTAATAATAATATTAGTAACAATTAGGGTTAATCATTCTCATCATTATATGCATGAGACATCATCATTTATTAACCCTAGTCAACCCTGGTCAAACCTCGAACTTCGGACTTACTGGAAATTCCTGAAAATTTCTAAGTGTTTAGGCGTTTTAACACTATTGGGCGTATAAGCCCTCTGGGCGTATGAGCACTATTAGCCGTATGAGTACTGCTGGACTTTTCACTTAACACTTAGATTTATCAGCTGGTCATACGACCACACTGTTGGTCGTATGACCACTGATGGTCGTACCACCCCTGGACTTAGGAACATATTTGGATCATACGACCACTGTTGGTCGTATGAGTCTATACTCAGAAAATTTCCACATGATCATACGACCACTGTTGGTCGTATGAGTCCTATGGGCCTCATACTTAGAAAATATCACATATTCATACGACCACTGTTAGTCGTATGAGTCCTATTGGGCTCAACACTTAGAAAAATATTCTGGTCATACGACCACACTGTTGGTCGTATGACCACTAGTGGACTTACCAACTTTTGCTTATTTATTCTAAGTCCCATTTTCAGTCACATTAGCATCCTACTCATGTGTCTAATTCATAATCCGAATCCAAAACATCAAAATGCCTATTTCTAAACATATGCACATAATTCTAAGCATAAATCTAACATAAACATAAACATACATACAATTAATTCATACGGGTATCAACCCACAATTTTATAAAAGCATATTTACATGCATTTCCAGCCCCAACATTTAAAAACAGTAAAACGGGGTCTAGAACTCACCTTAATTTGTCTTCGGGTTTTGGATGCCCTTTCCTTGAACTTCTCAGTCGTTTATACACCTAAAACACACACACAGAGCAACCCGAACACACTAGTCACATTTATATGCTCATGTATGGTTCTAGAATCGTCCTAACATCATGAATTCGGGATTTCTTACCAAAAACTTCGAATTTCTCAGATCCTTCTTCAAAATTCCGATGGTTTTCTGCTCCTGCTACTTTCTCTCTCTAAAAAGCTCGAATGAAGTGAAACGCAGACAACATGGGTGGCCATACCACCTTTTGTACAAAGAATTAATAGAAAGTTTGCCCATTTGACACTTTTGGCCCTTAAACAAAAGTAACTTTTGTTTTTCTTTCCTTTCTCTTTCTATTTTATTCTTTTAATTTCTTTAATAAGAAATTACGGGTGTTACATCGCAGAACTAATAATCACCATTGATTGTTTTGATTAATGATTGTGATTAAACATGTCACACCCTCAAATTCCGGGTCTGGAATTTATCACGGAGGGGTGAGCAAACAGGATCGAACACAGTAGTCACACATGAGATGCAGTTATCTATATGATGAATTTTAGATAATCATTTCATTAATATTCAGAGTATTAAATATCATGCGTCGCGGAAATAAAAGATAAATTGTTTCATAGCGATACGTCTAATCATGTCTTAATAATAAGCAAAATGTATCTTGAGCTCTTATATGATCCTACGTGCACGTCCATAAGCTCCTAGTACATACCTGAGAATACATGTAAATCAAGTGTCAACATAGGGTTGGTGAGTTCATAGGTGAGTAAAACATATTTGATAAATCATCCATTATCATTCAAAGTAGGGTTTACTTTAAAAGTGTGAGTATAAAATACTCACTGGTATAACTTTGTATATGAATAGCCTGTCGAAATCCTTTTATAAGGTGAACCCGCTATTCCACATACTTACTAAGTACAAGCCAACAAATCCTTCACATAGGATTTGCCCATGTATCATAGTTTATTTGTATATGAATAGCCTGTCGGAACCCTTTTATAAGGTGAACTCCTTATCCCATATACTAACTAAGTACAAGCCAACAAAACCTTTAAATAGGAATTGCCCATGTATCATAGTTAATTTTCCCTTTTCCTTTTTATGTGTGTACTATGCTAGTTATAATAATTCAAATCAGACGGCGCCAATCCTCTCTTTACATTTATCCTCATATGGGTTGTAAGTGGAACTATAATGATAAACTTTACATAGTGCACATCTGCCTTCTCAACCCAGAACAGTCATCCCGAATGACAATAAGATCTTTGTGCATCTTGGTAAGGACCACATGTCCAAACCTTTGTGGGGGTAAGTCACTCCCTGATAGTACTATCCAAAAGATCCCTGCTTGCTATAGTCCACTATACAGAGAAGGATTTTCATAATAATCATATGTAATCATAAATGTGATTCAATTATTATTTAACATAATACGAAAAAATAATTTGTAATTTTAATTACAACATGTATCCTCCCCAAAATATTTAAATGATTAAAAAGGGGGAATAGTTAAGTATGAACTCACCTCAGTTCTTGTGTGGTGTTGACAAGCTAGTAAATTCCTCCTAAGGAATTATAATTCATATAAGCAAATAGATACAAATCCATAACCTAAATAAGTTTGATCTTGAACCTGGTGTTCAATTGATCTTGGGTTTGGTTTTCTGGGATTTGTTATAAACATATAATTAAATAATTTAATTATTTTTGTTAATTCTTTAATAACTAAAGATTTGCATTTCATAATATTTGATTAATTTAATAATAATTTTAACATATCATTATGTTCAAAATCAATTTTAGACATTATTTAAATATGTAAGTTTGTATTTAATTTCATAAGATTTTATAATTAAATTTATAAAATCTATTTTGTATTTATCTTATCAAATAAGAAATGTTTACAAGTTTTTATTTATTTATTTATTATCTGTAAATAATTAAATATATTTAGGTAGTCTTTATATTTACTTGATAACTTTTAAAATAAAGAAAATTTATAAAAGTTATTTTTGTAATTTTTAGAAATTTTTATATATTTTTATATAAAAATTATTAAGGTATTTAAGGAAATAATTTTACAGAAATTCATTAGATAGCTTTTAAAATAAAGAAAGTTTTTAAAACTTATTTTTATAATTTTTTAAAATTTTTGTATATTTTTAAAAGGCTTAAAAAGGCATAAAAAAAATAAATGTGGGTGCACGGGTTCGAACCCGTGACCCCAAGGATTGCAAGTGACCCGTGAACCAGTGAACCAAGGCGTACAGCCGCGGTAAGAACTGGTTTCAAAATCTTTTAAACACAACAACAGATCATCCCCAATCCACCAAGAACCCTAAAATCGGATCGATCAAATTGAAGATCAAAACGAATATGTAATTGTTTAGAATCATAGGGCTTTGATTCCCTATGAGAAATCGAGCATGTAGGTAGTTTTAATTACCTGGTTTGAAGCTCGAAAGAGGGTATTCGATCAGTTGCAGGTCGCGGCAGTGCGGGTGAATCAAATTGATGTGTTTGTGTGTTTTCAAATCGAATTGAACTCAATGGATTGTTATAAATGGTTGATAGTTCGTTAGTGCTCCATTATTTCGATTATTATTAATGTTTAGTGCGATTTGTGGCCGAAAAAGTAGCCGAAAGTATGTTGAGTGGGTTAGGTTCCAATTGCACTCGATTTTTTTTTAATTTTCAGTGGACATTAATTCGAATCTAGCATATGATTTTGTCGAGATGTTTGTTTTGGTCAAAAGCCGAGTGGGTTTGGGTGTTTTTTGGCTGCCGGAGTTCGGCCGGAAAGTTGGCCGGAGGGGGTGATCGGGAAAACGGGCGGTGGGTTGGGATTTTTAAAACAATTTACAGAAATGGTCCCCCAACTTTCCAACTTTTTATGTTAAAAGTATTTAAAATAAGTTTTTAAAATTAACATTTTTCACCCAAAACTTTTAGGATTTAGTTTTTTAATAATAAATTTTATTATTAGTATTATTATTATTATTATTTACATTATTATTATTAATATTTTTATTGTAATTGTTGAAATTAACATCAACGTATTTAAACTTAATTGTTTATAAAAATTAACTTTTAATTAAATAAAATTCGAGATGTTACCGTCTAAACCTGAAATTTTCCGGATTGTCACATCATCCCCCTGTTAGAGGAATTTTCATACCGAAAATTAAGATGTACTGGAAACATCCTTGCGCATCATTTCGTCCTCTCGTTCCCAAGTGAACTTAGGACCACGGTGGGAGTTCCACCGAACTCTGACGATCGGAATCTTACTATGTTTTTGTTGTTTAACTTCCCTATCCATGATTTCAACTGGTTCCTCAATAAATCTGAGTTTGTCATCTACTTGTAGTTTCTCTAAAGGCACAACCAGTGATTCATTGGATAAACACTTCCTTAGATTGGATACGTGAAAAACATTGTGCACACTACCGAGTTCAGCAGGTAGATTTAATTCATAGGCTACTGGGCCGATCCTTCTGACAATTTCAAAAGGCCCCATATAGCGAGGGTTCAATTTCCCTCGTTTCCCAAAGCATATAACTCCCTTCCAGGGAGATACCTTTAGCAAAACTTTATCTTTTCCTGAAATTCAAGTGGCTTTCGGCGTTTATCAGCGTAGCTTTTGTGGCGATTCCTGGCAGTAGCCATGCGTTCTCTTATCTGGACAATTTTCTCATGGGTTTCAAAGATCAATTCTGGGCCAGTAAGTTGACTATCTCCAACTTCTGCCCAGCAAAGTGGTGATCTACATTTACGTCCATATAAGGCCTCGAATGATGCCGCCTTGATGCTCGAATGATAGCTATTATTATATGAGGACTCTACCAAAGGTAGATGACCTTCAATAACACAAGCCCTACGCATATCCTCAAGAGTCTGTATGGTTCTTTCATTTTGGCCATCAGCCTGAGGGTGATAGGCTGTGCTCATATCTAGGCGAGTGCCTAGAGCTTTCTGAAGTTTATCCCAAAAGATAGATGTAAATCGTGCGTCACGATCAGAGATGATAGACACTGGCACTCCATGTCTAGGGATAATTTCTTTGATGTAAATCCTTGCAAGCTTCTCTATCTTGTCTTTCTCACGGATGGGTATGAAATGAGCTGATTTGGTGAGACGGTATGGTGCCCGAGCTATAGGTGTAGCTCCAGGTGTTAACTTAATTGAGAACTCGACCTCTCTTCTAGGGGGCAAACCAGGCAGTTCATCCCTCTTGGAACAGTTCCTCTACCGCGTCCTCTACCTCTGCCTCTGCCTTTGCCCGCTGATGCATCCATCTATCATGAAATTGTTTGGTGGGAGTTCACACTTTATTCAATAGATGCATTCTATATCATATATTCAAAGTATGGACAATTTCTGTAAGATAGATGGAAATTTAAGAAAACTGGGTTTTTCGATTAAATTCAGCAAGGCACGAGTACTAGGGAAACGAGTCTCTCTTTAGGTTAGGACAAGCGTAGCTTAGATTACCAAATGGAACACGTCAAGGTAATTTGATCCATTTGCCTTAGTGACTTGTGTATTGACAATAGTTTATCACTCATTCCAGAAATTCCCAGGTAAACATAACTGGTCTCGCAATGAGATTTATACGATATGCTTGCCTTATCCCGAAGGCCTTTTGCCAGGAAATCCAGAATACAGGTGTCTATGTGTCACACATGTTTATTTGGTTCATAGAATCAAAACCTCGATAAGATTTTATAGATTAGACATAAAGTCTAAGGAATTGAACCCACGATGATAAGTGTAGATCTCACGTGTCGTTGAGAGTAAGTTTAGGAAGTTCATTTATCGGGGAAAGTCAAAGAGTCAAAGTTAAGTTTAGGGAAACAAGTATCTAAGTTTAAGCACATAACTTCTTAATCCTAGTCGATCTCTAACTAAGGAAATTTACTTTGTGCAACTATTGTGTGTTGCTATAGGCTAGATGCAATTCCTAACTCATTATAACCAATGGCTCTGATACCAATCTGTCACGCCCTTAAATTCCGGGTCTGGAATTTATCACGGAGGGGTGAGCAAACAGGATCGAACACAGTTGTCACACATGAGATGCAGTTATCTATATGATGAATTTTAGATAATCATTTCATTAATATTCAGAGTATTAAATATCATACGTAGCGGAAATAAAAAATAAATTGTTTCATAGCGATACGTCTAATCATGTCTTAATAATAAGCAAAATGTATCTTGAGCTCTTATATGATCCTACGTGCACGTCCATAAGCTCCTAGTACATACCTGAGAATACATGTAAATCAAGTGTCAACACAGGGTTGGTGAGTTCATAGGTGAGTAAAACATATTTAATAAATCATCCATTATCATTAAAAGTAGGGTTTACTGTAAAAGTGTGAGTATAAACTACTCACTGGTATCACTTTGTATATGAATAGCCTGTCGGAACCCTTTTATAAGATGAACCCGCTATTCTACATACTTACTAAGTACAAGCCAACAAATCCTTCACATAGGATTTGCCCATGTATCATAGTTTATTTGTATATGAATAGCCTGTCGGAACCCTTTTATAAGGTGAACTCCCTATCCCATATACTAACTAAGTACAAGCCAACAAAACCTTTAAATAGGAATTGCCCATGTATCATAGTTAATATTCCCTTTTCCTTTTTATGTGTGTACTATGCTAGTTATAATAATTCAAATCAGAGGGCGTGAATCCTCTCTTTACATTTATCCTCATATGGGTTATAAGTGGAACTATAATGGCAAACTTTACATAGCGCACATCTGCCTTCTCAACCCAGAACAGTCATCCTGAATGACAATAAGATCTTTGTGCATCTTGGTAAGGACCACATGTCCAAACCTTTATGGGGGTAAGTCACTCCCCGATAGTGCTATCCAAAAGATCCCTGCTTGTTTATAGTCCAGCATACAGAGAAGGATTTTCATAATAACCATATGTAATCATAAATATTATTCAATTATTATTTAACATAATACACAAAATAATTTGTAATTTTAATTACAACATGTATCCTCCCCAAAATATTTAAATGATTAAAAAGGGGGAATAGTTAAGTATGAACTCACTTCAGTTCTTGTGTGGTGTTGACAAGCTAGTAAATTCCTCCTAAGGGATTATAATTCACATAAGCAAATAGATACAAATCCATAACCTAAATAAGTTAGATCTTGAACCTGGTGTTCAATTGATCTAGGGTTTGGTTTTCTGGGATTTGTTATAAACATATAATTAAATAATTTAATTATTTTTTTAATTCTTTAATAACTAAAGATTTGCATTTCATAATATTTGATTAATTTAATAATGATTTTAACATATCATTATGTTCTAAATCAATTTTAGATATTATTTAAATATGTAAGTTTGTATTTAATTTCGTAAGATTTTATAATTAAATTTATAAAATCTATTTTGTATTTATCTTATCAACTAAGAAATGTTTACAAGTTTTTATTTATTTATTTATTATCTAAAAATAATTAAATATATTTAGGTAGTCTTTATATTTACTTGATAACTTTTAAAATAAAGAAAATTTATAAAAGTTATTTTTGTAATTTTTAGAAATTTTTATATATTTTTTACATAAAAATTATTAAGGTATTTAAGGAAATAATTTTACAGAAATTCATTAGATAGCTTTTAAAATAAAGGAAGTTTTTAAAACTTATTTTTATAATTTTTTGGAATTTTTGTATATTTTTAAAAGGCTTAAAAAGGCATAAAAAAATAAATGTGGGTGCACGGGTTCGAACCCGTGACCCCAAGGATTGAAAGTGACCAGTGAACCAGTGAACCAAGGCATACAGCCACGGTAAGAACTGGTTTCAAAATCTTTTAAACACAACAACAGATCATCCCCAATCCACCAAGAACCCTAAAATCGGATCGATCAAATTGAAGATCAAAACGAATATGTAATCGTTTAGAATCATAGGGCTTTGATTCCCTATGAGAAATCGAGCATGTACGTAGTTTTAATTAACTGGTTTGAAGCTCGAAAGAGGGTATTCGATCAGTTACAGGTCGCGGCAGTGCGGGTGAATCAAATTGATGTGTTTGTGTGTTTTCAAATCGAATTGAGCTCAATGGATTGTTATAAATGGTTCATAGTTTGTTAGTGCTCCATTATTTCGATTATTATTAATGTTTAGTGCGATTTGTGGCCGAAAAAGTTGCCGAAAGTATGTTGAGTGGGTTAGGTTCCAATTGCACTCGATTTTTTTTTAATTTTCAGTGGACATTAGTTCGAATCTAGCATATGATTCTGTCGGGATGTTTGTTTTGGTCAAAAGCCGAGTGGGTTTTGGTGTTTTTTGGCTGCCGGAGTTCGGCCGGAAAGTTGGCCGGAGGGGGTGATCGGGAAAACGGGCGGTGGGTTGAGATTTTTAAAACAATTTACAGAAATGGTCCCCCAACTTTCCAACTTTTTTATTTTAAAAGTATTTAAAATAAGTTTTTAAAATTAACATTTTTCACCCGAAACTTTTAGGATTTAGTTTTTTAGTAAAAAATTTATTATTAGTATTATTATTGTTATTATTATTTACATTATTGTAAGGCCCGTTCCCGGGCACCTCACAGTTGGTCGTCATTACCCATAAAACATACATTTAATATAACTTAATAAAAACCATGCAGCGGAAACTTTGAATTTACTATAAATGCTTTTGCAAAGTAATACAACACCCATTACAAAATATCGTTTGTTTGCATTACAATACAAAAACATTAACAAAAGAATGCCATCCCAAAAGAGCTGAGTAGCCGCCTCGTGCCATCCTCAGCAACACTACCTGCCAACTGGAAAACACATAAAAGTCAGCGTTGCTGAGTGAGTTATAGTTTTGTAATAAAACATACTTTTATTTATTTAAAAGTATGCTTTCGTGCATGCGTTCATACATCATACGTACACAGAGATAATATTCGTTATTATCTTCATCATTCGTTATTCATCGTTATCTTTAACTTCTCGTATGGATTCTGTCAGGCTTTACCCCCTTCATAGCACTTGGCTATGATTACTGTGGCCGAATGACAAGAATCCCGTTCATACTTACTTGCACACATTGAAAGGTGAATTGTACCAATACCATATGCTACACCCCGATCGTTATTAGCTACCGGGCCGAAGTCAACATATGAACAACAAAACGTATGCCACGGTACTAGAGGTAAGCGGTAGAGGTACCATGACCATGGTCAATCACAGAGAAGGACCAATCACGTTATTCAATGCTTGCAAGACATAATTCGTTCGTTATTAATGCATGTATTCATCATCATTATTCTTTTCGTTCCTTCGTTAATACATGCATTCATCATCATGTTCCTCTTTCATTATCTTTCACTTTACGTTACGTAATACTTCATTTGTTCATTCTCGTTATTTGTAAAGTTTCGGAAAGATAAGCATACACAATTACAAGGAACATACACACTCATCGTACATTCATCATCCTACATTCATCATCCTACATTCATCATCATACATTCATCATCATACATAGCATTATACATACGTAATCATACATAGCATCATCACTCATATTCAATAACGTCGTCGTGTCATACCATACTTAACAATATTTATTAATAATATTGTTAACAATAATAATACACTGATAATAATATCAGTAATAATAAGGGTTAATCATAATCATCATTACATGCATAAAACATCATCATTTATTAACCCTAGTCAACCCTGGTCAAAACCTCAAACTTCAGATTTACAGGAAATTTCTGTAAAATTCTAAGTTTTCTGGGCGTTTGAGCCCTGTTGGGCGTATAAGCCCTCTGGGCGTATGAGCCCTGTTAGGCGTAAGAGCACTGCTGGACTTTTCATCTTATACTTAGAATTATCATCTGGTCATACGACCACACTGTTGGTCGTATGAGCACTATTGGTCGTACCATCCCATACTTAGAATTATGTTCTGATCATACGACCACACTGTTGGTCGTATGAGCACTATTGGACTCTTTAACATACTTAGAAAAATATTACTTGGTCATACGACCACACTGTTGGTCGTATGAGTCCTATTGGACTCAACACTTAGAAAATTCACTTGGTCATACGACCACACTGTTGGTCGTATGAGTCCTGTTAGACTCTTCAACACTTAGAAAAATATATCTCCTGGTCATACGACCACACTGTTGGTCGTATGAGCACTAGTGGACTCATCAACTTGTACTTATTCATTCTAAGTCCAAATTTCAGACATATTAGTAACCTGTTCATATGTCTAATTCATAATCCAAGTCCCAAACATCATAATGTCTAGTTCTAAACATATGCACATGATTCTAGGCATAAATCTATCATAAACATAAACATACATACATTCATTTCATACGGGTATCAACCCAAATTTTATAAAAACATATATATATACATGCATTTCCAGCCCTAAAACGTTTAAAAACCAGTAAAAAGGGGTCTAGAACTCACCTTGGTTTGTCTTCGGGTTTTGAATGCCCTTTCTTAACTTCTCAGTCGTTTCTACACCTAAAACACACACACACAGTGCAACCCGAACACAAACACACACATCAGAACATGCATTTCTCGGTTTCTTAGCTCAAGCACAACTTAAAAAACATCAATTCTTACCTTGAATCTGATTTCTTCTTCTTTCTCTCTCTAAGAATCGAAGTTCCTGCTGTTTCTCTCTCTAAAACCGAATGCAAGGAATTGTGCAGGGGTTATGGGCGACCATGCCTTCCTTTTTGTACAAAATAAATAACCACTTTGCCCATTTGGCACTTTTGGTCCCTCCTTTTTAGTTGACTTTTATTTTCTATTCTTTTCTTCCTTTTTCTTTTATTCCTTGCTAAAAATACGGGTGTTACAAGTCCACCCCCCTTATATAGGTTTCGTCCCCGAAACCTGTTATTCCTCAAACAGATGTGGGTAGTGTTGTCTCATCTCTTCTTCAGTCTCCCACGTAAACTCGGATCCCTTCCTGTGCTTCCACTGTACACGCACAAGAGGAACCACTTTATTCCTTAACCTCTTTTCTTTACGATCAATGATTGCCACTGGTTGCTCCACGTAGTTGAGCCTCTCATCCACCTCAATATCCTCTAGTGGTACAACCATGTCTTCATCAGCTAAGCACTTTCTTAGATGGGATACATGGAATGTGGGATGAATTCCACTTAACTCATCTGGCAATTCAAGTCGATAGGCCACCTCTCCTACTCGTGCGATAATTCGGAAAGGTCCTATATATCTCGGGCTTAGCTTACCTCGTTTCCTGAATCTAATGATTCCCTTCCAGGGCGAGACCTTCAACATGACTCGGTCGCCAACCTTGAACTCTATCGGTCTTCGGCTCTTGTCAGCATACGACTTTTGCCTATCTTTCGCCGCCTTCATGAAGGCTTTGATCTTTTCTAATTTCTCAGTCGTTGCTTCAATCACCTCAACACCTCCCAGTTCCTTCTGCCCAATGTCTCCCCAACATACGGGCGTCCTACATCTCCTACCGTATAGCATCTCGTAGGGTGGCATGCCAATACTGGCATGATAGCTATTGTTGTACGAGAATTCTGCTAACGGCAAGTGATCATCCCAACTTCCTCCAAAATCGATCACGCACGCCCGAAGCATGTCTTCGAGTGTTTGGATCGTCCTCTCAGACTGACCGTCCGTCTGAGGATGATATGCTGTACTAATGTGTAGCCTTGTCCCCATTGCATCATGAAATCTTTTCCAAAACTTGGAGGTAAACCGGGTGTCACGATCAGACACAATAGACACCGGCACACCATGACGAGCTACAATTTCTTTGATGAACAGATCCGCCAATCTTTCAGATGAGTACGTTTCGCGGATCGGTAGGAAGTGGGCACTCTTTGTTAAGCGGTCAACTATCACCCATATGGCATCATACCCTTTTGGGGTACGTGGTAACTTCATGATGAAATCCATGGTGATGTGTTCCCACTTCCACTCGGGTATATCCAATGGTTGGATCTTCCCGTAGGGCTTCTGGTGTTCTGCCTTTACTTGTAAGCAAGTTAGGCATTTACTCACGTACTCCACTACGTCGCGTTTCATACCCGGCCACCAATAGTCTTTCTTCATATCGTGGTACATTTTGGTAGCACCGGGGTGAATGGAGTATCGGGTCTTATGGGCCTCGTCCATAATTCTTCCACGTAGATCCCGTATCGAGGAATCCATATTCGCCCAAATCGGGTCTTAACACCAAGAGTGTTCTCACCCAATTCCGTAACTAGGCCTCTCATCCTTTCGGAGTTAAGACGATCTTCTTTCAAAGCCTCGTCTTGAAACTCCTTAACCTGTGTCATCACATTGGGGGTCATGATCAGCTGATAAGCCTTCACCCGAATCGGTTCAGGTCGTTCTTTTCGACTAAGGGCATCGGCCACCACGTTGGCCTTGCCCGGGTGGTAATGGATCTCACAATCATAATCCTTTATCAGCTCCAACCACCGCCTCTGCCTCATGTTTAGGTCCTTCTGCTCGAAGAAGTACTTCAAGCTTTTGTGGTCAGTGAAGATTATGCACTTCGTCCCCGTATAGATAGTGCCGCCAAATCTTCAACGCAAAAACCACCGCGGCTAATTCTAGATCGTGTGTGGGATAGTTGACTTCGTGGGTCTTCAGCTGTCGAGATGCGTAGGCTATCACCTTTCCACGTTGCATCAACACACAACCTAGCCTAGAATAAGATGCATCCGAATAGACCACTAAGTCTTCATTTCCCTCGGACAAAGTCAAAACAGGAGCTTGTGTTAGTCTTGCCTTCAACTCCTCAAAAGCCATCTCCTGCTCTCAACCCCACACGAATTTCACGTCCTTACGAGTCAATTTTGTCAAAGGTGAGGCGATCTTTGAAAAGTCTTGAATAAATCTCCTATAATAGCCCGCCAATCCCAAGAAGCTACGAATCTCGGATGGCGTCTTTGGTGATTTCCATTTCATCACAGCCTCAACCTTGGCTGGGTCCACCATGATTCCCTCTGCATTTACCACGTGACCCAGAAATTGCACCTCGCGTAGCCAGAAAGCACATTTGGAGAACTTAGCATACAACTTCTCCCTTCTCAAAGTCTCCAATACTTCCCGAATGTGACCGGCATGCTCTTCTTCGCTCCTCGAATAAATCAGGATATCATCGATGAACACAATCACTGATTTATCTAACATTGGCCGACACACTCGGTTCATCAAATCCATAAAAGCAGCTGGCGCGTTAGTTAGACCGAATGACATAACGAGAAACTCATAGTGTCCATAACGCGTACGAAAAGCTGTTTTAGGAATGTCCTGCTCCTTTACTTTCAATTGATGGTAGCCAGATCGAAGATCTATCCTCGAGAACCAACTGGCACCCTGGAGCTGATCGAACAAGTCATCGATTCTCGGTAACGGATACCGATTCTTTATTGTCAACTTGTTCAATTCACGGTAGTCAATACACATTCTCATGCTACCGTCCTTCTTTTTCACAAATAAGACCGGGGCACCCCAAGGAGAGATACTCGGTCTAATGAAGCCCTTGTCAAGCAACTCCCAGCTCCTTCATCTCCGTAGGAGCTAATCGATACGGTGCCTTGGCGACAGGTTGGGCACCGGGTATTAAGTCAATTTGAAATTCAATTTCGCGGTCAGGCGGCAATCCCGATAAGTCTTCTGGGAACACATCTGGAAACTCACACACAACCGGAACGTCAGATAGCTGTGGTGTTGGCGTTTCCACATCCTTCATATAACATAGGTAGGCGTTGCACCCACGCCTCATGCACTTCCCCGCCACTGCCATCGAAATCACCTTCGGAATCACCGTTACCCGATCACCGTATATTCTCACCGGACTTCCGTCAGATGCCGTCAATCTAATCATCTTCTTTCGACATACGATATTCGCTTCATAGGTTGCCAACCAATCCATCCCTAGTACTACATCAAATCCACCTAGGGGCATCACATGTAATCTAGCAGCAAACCTATGGCCTTCTAATTCTATGGCACAGTCCTCTATCATATCAGTAACTCTAGTGGACTTACCAATAGCGGTTTCTACTTCAAAGGGCTCATCAATGCATTTACGACTAACAGGCAATTTAGCACAGAAAGTAGCAGAAATGAAACTCTTACTAGCACCAGAATCAAATAACACAGAAGCAAGAGTTTGATTTACTAGAAACGTACCTGACACCACATCGGGTCCGTCCTAGCCTCTTCCTGCATCATAGTGAAAGCCCTGGCACTTGCTCTCGGACCTTCACTCCCCGTCTTATTTACCCCTGAAGCCTCATCCCTCGGCTTCTTACAGTCCCTGCTCATATGGCCACTTTCTCCACAGTTAAAGCACTTGCCCATCCGGCAATCTTTTGATATGTGCCCTGTCTTCCCGCACTTGAAACAGATGTTGGATCCCCACTTGCACTCCCCTGAGTGCTCCCTTCCACACTTACCACACTTCCTCACCCCAGCTCTAGACACGACCACACGGTGGTCATCCACTCTCGCCTTCTTGTTGTTCGTCGAAGTATCACCCCGACCAAATCTCTTCCCTTGCCAGTTCTTCTCTCCACTTCCTTTCTTGCTACCCTCAGCCTTTACCAAGGCAGCCCGTTCATCGAATAACCTTCCCGCCAAATCCACTGCCGACCTGAAAGTGCTTGGTCGGGCAGAAATCAAATGCCAACGAATTTCAGCTGGCAGCCCCTGAATATACCGGTTGATCTTTCGAGACATCGGCGTCACCTGCTCCGGCACCAATAGCGCCAATTCGTTAAACTTGGTGGTATATTGTTGGTGGGTCATTGTCCCCGCCTCTAACTGCAGGAACTCTCTCTCAATTCTATCCATTTCCCGACGAGGACTGAATTCCTCGATCACCAGCCTTTTTAACTCAGCCCACTTCATCTTCCCTATAGCCCTGCTACCTTCGGCTTGGACTATATTTTTCCACCAGCATAAAGCCGACCCTGTGAAAGAGTGGGTAGCAAACTTCACCTTCTTGTCCTCCTGGAAATCACTAATATCGAGGACAGCTTCCATCTCCATCACCCAATGGTGGGCATCAGTAGCAGTACCAGAACCATCAAAAGTTGGGGGCTTGCACCTCATGAATGCCCCGTAGTTACAACCCCGGGCTGTCTCCCGTAACTGTTCTTCTTCCTCTTCCTCTTCATCACCGGATAATACTGTTTCTGCTTCTGTTTGTTGCTGTCTACCCGAGGACCGATTCCTTCCTTGTCTCTCATCATTACGTACTGCCTTTATCACCTCGGTCACTACAGACGGTAAGATCATCTGCATGACCTGATGTACTTCCTCAACTACTGCCTCTTTTACCGAGGCTCTCAAATTCGCGCTTTCGTCTGCTTCCTCCTGATGAGGAGTCTCGTTTTCCTCACGAACTACTTTCTCTTTCCTAGGTCTTCCTCGCGTGTTACGCGGTTCGTCACCACGTCCACCACCACGGGAAGCTTTAGATGATCTACCACCGACCATCTTCTATCACACTGGAAGATTTAAACACCAACACGGTCATTCAAGGAAATAGCTCAGTTTATGTCAAGTATAGTAAGTCCCTAATTACAGTGGCCAGTTGTGATTAGCCACTTACTCTACTCTTCACACCCCGAGCATTACCTGTCCTGACTACATTAGTATCTAAGTCTAGCAGTACACATAAACACATAACATGCACACGTAACACTGGTTAACTTTCAAGAAAATACCTGATGGCACGCAACTACTCAGATGGCATTCTCTTCCTTTCTGTCCCACTTTCAGTTTAAGTTTAGGTTTATTTTAAAAAAATTTACCCATTTCACTTAAACTTTGGCTCTGATACCAACTTGTAAGGCCCCGTTCCCGGGCACCTCACAGTTGGTCGTCATTACCCATAAAACATACATTTAATATAACTTAATAAAAACCATGCAGCAGAAACTTTAAATTTACTATAAATGCTTTTGCAAAGTAATACAACACCCATTACAAAATATCGTTTGTTTGCATTACAATACAAAAACATTAACAAAAGAATGCCATCCCAAAAGAGCTGAGTAGCCGTCTCGTGCCATCCTCAGCAACACTACCTGCCAACTGGAAAACACATAAAAGTCAGCGTTGCTGAGTGAGTTCTAGTTTTGTAATAAAACATACTTTTATTTATTTAAAAGTATCCTTTCGTGCATGCGTTCATACATCATACGTACACAGAGATAATATTCGTTATTATCTTCATCATTCGTTATTCATCGTTATCTTTAACTTCTCGTATGGATTCTGTCAGGCTTTACCCACTTCATAGCACTTGGCTATGATTACTGTGGCCGAATGACAAGAATCCCGTTCATACTTACTTGCACACATTGAAAGGTGAATTGTACCAATACCATATGCTACACCCCGATCGTTATTAGCTACCGGGCCGAAGTCAACATATGAACAACAAAACGTATGCCACAGTACTAGAGGTAAGCGGTAGAGGTACCATGACCATGGTCAATCATAGAGAAGGACCAATCGCGTTATTCAATGCTTGCAAGACATAATTCGTTCGTTTATTAATGCATGTATTCATCATCATTCTTCTTTTCGTTCCTTCGTTAATACATGCATTCATCATCATGTTGCTCTTTCATTATCTTTCACTTTACGTTACATAATACTTCATTTGTTCATTCTCGTTATTCGTAAAGTTTCAGAAAGATAAGCATACACAATTACAAGGAACATACACACTCATCATACATTCATCATCCTACATTCATCATCCTACATTCATCATCATACATTCATCATCATACATAGCATTATACATACGTAATCATACATAGCATCATCACTCATATTCAATAACGTCGTCATGTCATACCATACTTAACAATATTTTATTAATAATATTGTTAACAATAATAATACACTGATAATAATATCAGTAATAATAAGGGTTAATCATAATCATCATTACATGCATAAAACATCATCATTTATTAACCCTAGTCAACCCTGGTCAAAACCTCGAACTTCAGATTTACAGGAAATTTCTGTAAAATTCTAAGTTTTCTGGGCGTTTGAGCCCTGTTGGGCGTATAAGCCCTCTGGGCGTATGAGCCCTGTTAGGCGTAAGAGCACTGCTGGACTTTTCATCTTATACTTAGAATTATCATCTGGTCATACGACCACACTGTTGGTCGTATGAGCACTATTGGTCGTACTATCCCATACTAAGAATTATGTTCTGATCATACGACCACACTGTTGGTCGTATGAGCACTATTGGACTCTTCAACATACTTAGAAAAATATTACTTGGTCATACGACCACACTGTTGGTCGTATGAGTCCTATTGGACTCAACACTTAGAAAATTCACTTGGTCATACGACCACACTGTTGGTCGTATGAGTCCTGTTAGACTCTTCAACACTTAGAAAAATATATCTCCTGGTCATACGACCACACTGTTGGTCGTATGAGCACTAGTGGACTCATCAACTTGTACTTATTCATTCTAAGTCCAAATTTCAGACATATTAGTAACCTGTTCATATGTCTAATTCATAATCCAAGTCCCAAACATCATAATGTCTAGTTCTAAACATATGCACATGATTCTAGGCATAAATCTATCATAAACATAAACATACATACATTCATTTCATACGGGTATCAACCCAAATTTTATAAAAACATATATTTATACATGCATTTCCAGCCCCAAAACGTTTAAAAACTAGTAAAAAGGGGTCTAGAACTCACCTTGGTTTGTCTTCGGGTTTTGAATGCCCTTTCTTAACTTCTCAGTCGTTTCTACACCTAAAACACACACACACAATGCAACCCGAACACAAACACACACATCAGAACATGCATTTCTCGGTTTCTTAGCTCAAGCACAACTTAAAAAACATCAATTCTTACCTTGAATCCGATTTCTTCTTCTTTCTCTCTCTAAGAATCGAAGTTCCTGCTGTTTCTCTCTCTAAAACCGAATGCAAGGAATTGTGCAGGGGTTATGGGCGACCATGCCTTCCTTTTTGTACAAAATAAATAACCACTTTGCCCATTTGGCACTTTTGATCCCTCCTTTTTAGTTGACTTTTATTTTCTATTCTTTTCTTCCTTTTTCTTTTATTCCTTGCTAAAAATACGGGTGTTACAATTATTATTATTATTATTTTTATTGTAATTGTTGAAATTAACATCAACGTATTTAAACTTAATTGTTTATAAAAATTAACTTTTAATTAAATAAAATTCGAGATGTTACCGTCTAAACCCAAAATTTTCCGGATTATCCCAAAACAAGGTTAAATATGTAAACTAATATTTCATTTAATAGGTCTAATATTAATAAAAGGGTATATTAGTCATCTACCAATTATTTCTATTTCCAATTAGTTAGCTAATTAATTAATTATATTTTCTCTCTCATCTTTCATTTCAATAAATTTTATGAATTTACGTATTAACTCAAACTTTTTAATGATTATATATATGTAGTCATAGAATATATTACATCCAACACCAGGAGTTAGATATATGCAATCATGTATAAAATATAACAAATTCAAAAAGTACTTATATATAAATGATTTACATATTCGTAGTCATATGTGAAAACAAAACTAATTCGAAAGTGACATATATGTATGAAATTACCAACTTCAAACCATGATTCAAATCAACATTTTCATGCATAGGAAAAAAAATAAATGTTTTCACATGTGTACATTCGAACTATATAACTATTATATAAATTTTCCGCGTACATGCATACCTTGTGATTCACTTTCTTATTTTTCTTTGAAATTCATAGTATTTTCAATGTAAGATGAATGCCTCAAATAGATTAAAATCCTGAAACGACATTCACAAAAGTTGTATTAGTTGCATAAATAAACACTAGGTGAAAAATAAATAAATCAAAAGATAATAAAATAACATTTAATTTAAATTAACTATTTATGTATGCGTAAATTAAAAATTTAAGTATGTATAAATTATTGAATACATATGTTCGTCTTTATTTTATATATGTTTAAGTTAATTACTTACATATATGTAAACTAACTATTACATATGTTTAACATGTTTTACATATGTGTAAATCAATTTAAGTATATGTAAACTAACTATTAAGTATGTGTAAATTAATGAATACATATGTTTTATATATGTTTACATATGTTTAACGATTTAAGTACGTCTAACATAGTTAAACATATATGTAAGTTAAGTATTTATATTAACTAGGTGTTTAACCAACGCGCGTTGCGCGTTGATGGGTCGGACTCAGAACGGGTTTTTAGCTGTGACTGCTTATGATCGGGCTCAGAACTGGCTGTCAATTGTGGCTGCTAACCATAACGTTAGCCACGCCCAAGCAACCGACAACATTTTTGCAGCGTCATCACAGCCCGAGGCCAATGTGAATAGTTGAGGCATTATTTATATATTATTAAAACCAATGACAGGAACAGTATCGTGAGGCCCTTTGAGCATTCGGTCTCATATGAGAAACCTAAACATAAATTCATCATATCATCATCGACCAGAACCATGTTGGACCTCATGAACATTGGGAAAACAACATACCCAACAGAATCAATAGACCAACAACATGGTTGAAGTTCTGCAACACATTAGCCTCAGATGAGCTGATGTTCCCAGCACCAACATCATGGTAATACTATCCATAAGTGCGCTGTCAAAAATAAGATACTTGTAACATAAGTAATAAACATTTAAGCACTTAAGAAACACAGAATAAAAATCAAGGATGCATCATAAACACACACACACATATGTGTATCTTTCTAATATAGACCGACCTCCGCCTCCAGCAAGATAACCACCACCGCCGACCTCGGCCTACACCAACGCAGCCACCACCACCGACCTCCACCTCCACCAACGCAGCCACCACCGCCGACCTCCGCCTCCCCGACCTCCGCCTCCACCAACACAACCACCACCGTCGACCTCCGCCTCCACCAACAAATCCACCACCCCCAATTTGGGTTTTAGGGTTCGGTTTTAGTACGAAAGGGGTGAGAAGGTCCGGTGGGTGGTCGATGAAACCCGATACCCTCCTCCACCAACGCAGCCACCTAGTTGCTTCAAATTTAGGTGCATACAAAAGGTTTAAGTTTGCTTCATCTAATTGCCTAAGCTTCAAAAGTGCTTCGGATTTACATGAAAATAACTGTCAAATTCAATAACAAAAACATTAAGCCATCTTATAACATCACCAACAGTTTAGTTCAATCACACAACCAATAACTTCATAATCATGCCACTTCTTACCGGGGAACACGCGTTTGCACCAGAAGCAATGGCAGCATCACTTTCCCTCAAAACACCATTCCAATCGCGTACTCTTCTCAAATCCGCACACATGTTAAGTGTCTTTCAACCATCTGCAACTTCCTCAGCTCATTCGGGTCGGGCTGGTACCCCGGATAACATAAGTGCTTCCTCGCGCTTTCCACCAGTCCCAAACTGCCATTTGCAACCATAATTTGTATAAATATTTAATGATCATCAAAACAACACCAACTGTATAGCTGTTTAAGACATAAACATACAATTTCATCAAGAACATGCATAAAGTTTCAATCTTTAACTCTTTAACACGGTCATCAACAAAAACACTAACTGCATAACTATTCGACCCATAAACATACAATTTCATCAATAACCCTGCATAAAGCTCCAATCTTTCACTCTTTAACACGATCATCAACAACAACAAACACCAAAATCAACACATCACACCAAAATCTTGACAAAATAACAATAAACAAATGAAATTCTTCTTGAATTCTCACATGATAAGAAAAGACCCCAAACGATGATGAGCTCTAACATACCCACAATCCAACTTAACAGCTTCTTCACACTCTTTAACAGCGTCGGTCAACCGCGCATTTAACTGGCCTTGCTACGTCGGAGGAATCTCAATGCACATCAAACCAAAACCCTAATCCAAAAGCCACAGTAAACACACCACTACCAATCATCCCAATTGTCAAGAACATCCTAAGATCAATCCGATCGCCTAAATGACCCGAGAAGTACATACCGATGGCATAAGCCGATAAGAACGCGAGATCGAGTTCACCGTATAAAAACTCATAAAACATCTATCTCAAACACGAATCGATATGTGTTACCATATTATATTTCCCACCAACACATTTTTTTTCTTCAACAATACTATCTTTTATCTAAAAAAACTATAAGAATACCATAAGTTAACATTTAATCAATCTGTTATATTTTCTCATTTCTCTCTAAAGACATAAATATTAATAGATTATCACATATATTTTCAGCTTAAAATATAGATAAAAGTGTTCATACGCCCCTGCTTTCTTCAAGTCTTGCAGATCCACAATTTAGGGAAACTCATAGCACAAGTTAAACGATAGATCCATAAATTAAACCCTAAAATTAACAGACAAAAGAAGAAACCCCACATCAAAAACTCATTGATTCAAAGTTTTCCATGCATATTTTCACAAATGAAGCACCAAAACCAGCAAATAAACCATAGATCCCACCAACAGCCATAAATGCAGATCATTTGAAGAATAACAACAATCAAAGCAAAAAATTATCATTCTACACACATACCTTGCGAAATGTGGTGCCATCAGGAAAAACAACCCAACCAGCTTCTTTACAAAGGGCTTTGAGAACCTCATTGTTATCACAATGTTTGGGCAAATTGTAGTTCCCCTGAGCCCTCAATCTGTTGTAAATGTTAGCTGCAATCGCCCTCCTCCGCCTCTCTCTTCTCCGGTTGTTTTCTCCCTCTCTCCACGACGGTTTCCGACGGCCTCCTCCGCCATCTCCTCCGGCCTCCGCCGCCGCCGGACCTCCGCCTCCACCCACACAACCACCACCGTCGACCTCCGCCTGTTGAAAAACTCCAAGCAGATGGAACAATCGGGTGAATTGGGGGTTAGGGTTTGGAATCGAATCCATGATTTAGTGTGAAATCACCAACGAAGGTAGGCGGAGATGCCGTGGACGCCACCGGAGATGTGGACATGTCGCCGGAGAAGAAGAGGGAGACGGTGATGGAGTTGATGATGAAGAGTGGTGATCGAGACCAAATCAGCTTCGCCGTCTCCAGACCGTTCTGAAGTTGGTTCGAAAGCATTATTCGGTGAGCTCCTGAGCCTTTTGGGGGATCAATAGTTGGTTTAAGCCAAGGAGTGAGATTTAGAAGCTTTGGGGGATTGGGGTGTTTGAAAAGATGGAGGAGTTTGAAGTCGATGATATGCTGCTATCTGTTGTTCTTGAACTGTTCATCCCGTGAATAGTACTATTCATGGTGAATAGTACTATTCATGGTGTCACATCACCACTTCCAAAATTCATATTAGGTAATAAAACTACCCATGTTCAATGAAATTAAGAATTTCTTATTTTCATGTTTGTGTTAACAGTGGAAGTTATCAAAAAAACTTGAATTAATAGAACATATAACTTGAACTATAGGTTATATTGGTTACAAATATTATGTATATGTTACTTATTATTTAAATCGTATAAATTTAAAGATTGTTACAAAGTAAATAACCATGATTATTAACCAAACACTACAAGGAAGAAGATCAATAGCGGCGACATTTGTCGCCGCTATTGGTGGACATTTTCGCCGCTATTAGTATTAGCGGCGACATGTCGCCGCTAAAGAGTCGCCGCTAATGATTCGTCGCTAATGGATACCTAGTCGCCGCTAATACCTTTTTTGTGACAACCCGAAAATTTTTCGTGATTTAATATAAAGTTTATGTGATTTTACAAATTAGTTTTTGTATTTTATTATTATTTAATAATAATGTTAATAATAATAAAAATAATGACAATAATAATAATAATAATAATATTATTATTAATAATAATAAATTATAAAATATTTATTAAAAATTTGATTTATAAAATCCAGGGGCTGTTATTGTAATTTCAAAAACTTGTTTTAAAAGTTTCCACATGAAATAATACAGGTTGGAAAGATGAGGGACTAGTTTTGTAAATTGTTTAAAACACCCAACCCGCCGCCCGATTTCCTGACCACCGCCGGCCACCTTCTCCGGCGGCCCTCCGGCGACTCCAAACGACAATTTCAATCGATTTTAATCAAATCAAACTACCCCGACACCATATCGTGCATGAATCGAACTCGGGGGCCACATTAAATTGAATAATGAAGTTGGTTTGGTGTGTTTCCCACTTTCGACCAAACTTTCGGCCGACCCACTTATCTAATCGAGCACTAAACTAAAAACTAATCGAAATAATGGAGCACTACAATTCATTTGATCGTTTATAAACTGACAGTGAGTTTAATTTCACTAAAAACAACGAATCACACCCCTCGATCACCATCGTCTTCCTCGACCTGCAACCTATTCGAAGGCTATGTTCCGAGCTTTCTAACATGAAAATAATAGAGGGCTTTTCATTAGTAAGGTCATTAGAAGCTTCCTGTAAGAGGAATTCGATTATGATCACCATTTACACCCTGAACCGATCTCATGACAGTCGCGACCAGTTCTGCGATTGTTCTTGACATATTGAGCATCCAAACAGGTAATTGAAACTACCTACATACTCGATTTTGATTGGGGAACAAAAGCTCTAACATTAATTCGGTTACAAACATCGAATTGCTGCTCAATTTGATTCGGATCGAGTTAGGGTTCTTGGTGGAATTGGGGTTTTTGGAATTTGGGTTTAAAAGAATTAAATGCTGAGTTTTATCGCGGCCTTGTGCCTTGGTTTACTGGTTTGTGGGTGTGATTGTGAACAGGAGGTCAAGGGTTCGAACCCTGCCTCCAACAATTATTTTTTTTTGAAGCCTTTTTGAGCCATTTTAAAATACAGAAAATTATTAAAAATTATAAAAATACTTTTTATAAACTTTGTAAATTTTATAAGTTATTTAATTTTTTTTGGAAAATTATTCTTTAAAAACCTTATTTATTTATTTATTTATATAAATATTAAAGAGGTTATAAATTGTTATTTTTATAAAAATGGATTTTAAATAATGATTTAAATCATCAAATTATTAATGGACATTATATTATTAATTATGGATTAATTATGATTAGATAAGTACAAATTAGATTTTATAAATTTAAATATTTATAAAATCTTACAAAATTAAATATGAATTTACATATTTAAATAACGTCTAAGATTTATTTAAAACATAATGATATGTTAAAAATCATTATTAAATTAATTAAATATTATGAAATGTAAATCTTTAGTTATTAAAGAATTAACAAAATAACTAAATGATTTAATTATATGTTTATAACAAATCCAGAAAACCAAACCCTAGATCAATTGAACACCAGGTTCAAGATCTAACCTATTTTGGTTTTGGATTTGTATCTGTTTACTTATGTGAATATAATTCCTTAGCAGGAATTTACTAGCTTGTCAACAACACAAAGGACTGAGGTGAGTTCGTAATTGCTCCCTTTTTTAATGATTTAAATATTTTGGGGCTGGAATACATGTCATGATTGAAATTTCAGATTATTTTGTGAGTTCGTAATGGCTCCCCTTTTTAAACATTTAAATATTTTGGGGCTGGAATACATGTTATGATTGAAATTTCAGATTATTTTATGAGTTCATAACTATTCCCCTTTTTAACCATTTAAATATTTTGAGGCTGGAATACATGTTGTAATTGAAATTACAAATTATTTTTGTGTATTATGTTAAATAATAATTTGATCACATTTATGATTACATATGGTTATATTGAAAATCCTTCTCTGTAAACTGGGCTATAAACAAGGCAGGGATCTTTTGGATAGTACTATCGGGGAGTGACTGACCCCCACAAAGGTTTGGACATGTGGTCCTTATCAGATGCACAAAGATCTCGCTGTCATTCGGGATGACTATTCTGGTGTGAGAAGGCAGATTGTGCGCTATATAAGTTTTGCTATTATAGTTCCACTTACACCCATATGAGGATAAATGTAAAGAGAGGATTCACGCCCTCTGATTTGAATCATTATAAATAACATAATATACACATGAAAATGATATTAAACTATGATACATGGGCAAATCCTAGGTGAAGGATTTGTTGGGCTTGTACATAGAAATAATAAACTATGATACATGGGCAAATCCTATGTAAAGGATTTGTTGGGCTTGTACATAGTGGGTATGTGGGATAGCGGGTTCACCTTAATAAAATGGGGTTCCGACAGGCTATTCATATACCGGTGAGTAATTTAAACTCACACTTTTACAATAAACCCTTCTTTGAATGATAATTGATGATTTATCAAATATGTTTTACTTACCTATGAACTCACCAACCCTGTGTTGACACTTGATTTTACATGTATTCTCAGGTATCTACTAGGAGCTTGTGGATATACACGTAGGATCATATAAGAACTCAAGATACACATTGTTTATTACCTGAGATATAATTAGACGTGTTGTTAAGAAACGATCTATATATTTATTTCCGCTGCGTATAAAATCTAATGCTCTGAATAATAATGGATTGGTTTTCTAAAACTTATCATATAGATAACTGCATCTCATGTGCAACTACTGTGTTCGATCCTGTTTGCTCACCCCTACGTGATAGATTCCAGACCCGGAATTTGAGGGTGTGACAGATTGGTATCAGAGCCATTGGTTATAGTGAGTTAGGAATTGCATCTAGCCTATAGCCACACACAATAGTTGCATAAAGTAAATTGCCTTAGTTAGAGATTGACTAAGATTAAGAAGTTATATGCTTAAACTTAGATACTTGTTTCCTTAGTACTCGTGTCTTGCTGAATTTAATCAAAAACCCAGTTTTCTTAAATTCGGAGCAAGATTCCGGTTGTCAAAGTTCGATGGAATTCCCGACGTGGTCCTGAGTTCATTTGGGAATGAGAGGACGAAATGATGTGCAAGTATTCTAACTTGTTCAAAAATGTTGCGAGTACATCTTAATTTTCGGGACGAAAATTCCTCTAACAGGGGATGATGTGACAACCCGAAAATTTTTCGTGATTTAATATAAAGTTCATGTGATTTTACAAATTAGTTTTTGTATTTTTATTATTATTTAATAATAATGTTAATAATAATAAAATAATGACAATAATAATAATAATATTATTATTATTAATAATAATAAATTATAAAATATTTATTAAAAATTTGATTTATAAAATCCAGGGGCTGTTATTGTAATTTCAAAAACTTGTTTTAAAAGTTTCCACATGAAATAATACAGGTTGGAAAGATGAGGGACTAGTTTTGTAAATTGTTTAAAACACCCAACCCGCCGCCCGATTTCCCGACCACCGCCGGCCCACCTTCTCCGGCGGCCTCCGGCGACTCCAAACGACAATTTCAATCGATTTTAATCAAATCAAACTACCCCGACACCATATCATGCATGAATCGAACTCGGGGGCCACATTAAATTGAATAATGAAGTTGGTTTGGTGTGTTTCCCACTTTCGACCAAACTTTCGGCCGACCCACTTATCTAATCGAGCACTAAACTAAAAACTAATCGAAATAATGGAGCACTACCATTCATTTGATCGTTTATAAACTGACAGTGAGTTTAATTTCACTAAAACACAACGAATCACACCCCTCGATCACCATCGTCTTCCTCGACCTGCAACCTATTCGAAGGCTATGTTCCGAGCTTTCTAACATGAAAATAATAGAGGGCTTTTCATTAGTAAGGTCATTAGAAGCTTCCTGTAAGAGGAATTCGATTATGATCACCATTTACACCCTGAACCGATCTCATGACAGTCGCGACCAGTTCTGCGATTGTTCTTGACATATCGAGCATCCAAACAGGTAATTGAAACTACCTACATACTCGATTTTGATTGGGGAACAAAAGCCCTAACATTAATTCGGTTACAAACATCGAATTGCTGCTCAATTTGATTCGGATCGAGTTAGGGTTCTTGGTGGAATTGGGGTTTTTGGAATTTGGGTTTAAAAGAATTAAATGCTGAGTTTTATCGCGGCCTTGTGCCTTGGTTTACTGGTTTGTGGGTGTGATTGTGAACAGGAGGTCAAGGGTTCGAACCCTGCCTCCAACAATTATTTTTTTTTTGAAGCCTTTTTGAGCCATTTTAAAAATACAGAAAATTATTAAAAATTATAAAAATACTTTTATAAACTTTGTAAATTTTATAAGTTATTTAATTATTTTCTGGAAAATTATTCTTTAAAAACCTTATTTATTTATTTATTTATATAAATATTAAAGAGGTTATAAATTGTATTTTTATAAAAATGGATTTTAAATAATGATTTAAATCATCAAATTATTAATGGACATTATATTATTAATTATGGATTAATTATGATTAGATAAGTACAAATTAGATTTTATAAATTTAAATATTTATAAAATCTTACAAAATTAAATATGAATTTACATATTTAAATAACGTCTAAGATTTATTTAAAACATAATGATATGTTAAAAATCATTATTAAATTAATTAAATATTATTAATATAAATCTTTAGTTATTAAAAAATTAACAAAATAACTAAATGATTTAATTATATGTTTATAACAAATCTCAAAAAACCAAACCCTAGATCAATTGAACACCAGGTTCAAGATCTAACCTATTTTGGTTTTGGATTTGTATCTGTTTACTTATGTGAATTATAATTCCTTAGCAGGAATTTACTAGCTTGTCAACAACACAAAGGACTGAGTGAGTTCGTAATTGCTCCCCTTTTTAACGATTTAAATATTTTGGGGCTGGATACATGTCATGATTGAAATTTCAGATTATTTTGTGAGTTCGTAATTGCTCCCCTTTTTAATCATTTAAATATTTTGGGGCTGGAATACATGTTATGATTGAAATTTCAGATTATTTTGTGAGTTCATAACTATTCCCATTTTTAAACCATTTAAATATTTTGGGGCTGGAATACCTGTTGTAATTGAAATTACAAATTATTTTTGTGTATTATGTTAAATAATAATTTGATCACATTTATGATTACATATGGTTATATTGAAAATCCTTCTCTGTAAACTGGGCTATAAACAAGGCAGGGATCTTTTGGATAGTACTATCAGGGAGTGACTGACCCCCACAAAGGTTTGGACATGTGGTCCTTATCAGATGCACAAAGATCTCGCTGTCATTCGGGATGACTATTCTGGTGTGAGAAGGCAGATTGTGCGCTATATAAGTTTTGCCATTATAGTTCCACTTACAACCCATATGAGGATAAATGTAAAGAGAGGATTCGCGCCCTCTGATTTGAATCATTATAAATAACATAATATACACATGAAAATGATATTAAACTATGATACATGGGCAAATCCTAGGTGAAGGATTTGTTGGGCTTGTACATAGAAATAATAAACTATGATACATGGGCAAATCTATGTAAAGGATTTGTTGGGCTTGTACATAGTGGGTATGTGTGATAGCGGGTTCACCTTAATAAAAAGGGGTTCCGACAGGCTATTCATATACCGGTGAGTAATTTAAACTCACACTTTTACAATAAACCCTTCTTTGAATGATAATTGATGATTTATCACATATGTTTTACTTACCTATGAACTCACCAACCCTGTGTTGACACTTGATTTTACATGTATTCTCAGGTATCTACTAGGAGCTTGTGGATATGCACGTAGGATCATATAAGAGCTCAAGATACACATTGTTTATTACCTGAGATATAATAGACGTGTTGTTAAGAAATGATCTATATATTTATTTCCGCTGCGTATAAAATCTAATGCTCTGAATAATAATGGATTGGTTATCTAAAACTTATCATATAGATAACTGCATCTCATGTGTAACTACTGTGTTCGATCCTGTTTGCTCACCCCTCCGTGATAGATTCCAGACCCGGAATTTGAGGGTGTGACATTTTTTTGCGGCGATAGTATCGCCGCTATATATACTACAAAAAATTCCGGGAAGGACTTTTGTCGCCGCTAATTGTCAATTTTTTATTAAATTTTTTTTTTATTTTTTTTAATTTCTATTTTTATAAACCGAATTAACTTGTGTAAAAATAAACCTAGATTTCCAGATTTCCAACAACACAAATAACATAAACATACAAATAGTATTAAGAAGTACAATACGAGGTTTAACTAAATATGATAAATACATTGTTTAACTTCAACTTTAAATGTCGTTAAAATAAACATAAACTACTTAACCGATATCCTATTCATCGTCCTCGACCGAATCATCTTCATCAGCTAGTTGTGTACCTTTTTGAGAGGCAATAAGTAGCGTAATTTGCGACATAAAGTTTGCATTTTGAAACAGACTTTCGATTTGAGCCTACAAAACAAAACATACATTATAAGTTGTTGTATTTTAATAAAGTATAAATTATAAGATCACACGTCCGACTTTAAGTATATAATGTGTTAAATTTACCTATTTTGACCCGTTTAAGATAAACCAACAATGATACAGTTAACATCTTCAAGTTTAGGCAGTTAAGTTTATTTTTACCCATTTTGACCCGTTTTAACTCAAATTAGCGTGGTTTTTACTATATCAAGTGTGTTTGTATCATTTTGATCTATTTCAACCAAAATGGACATAATTCAACTTAAATTTACCTATTTTGACCCGTTTAAGATAAACCAACAATGATACAGTTAACCCCTTCAAATTTAAGCAGTTAAAGTTTATTTTTACCCATTTTGACCCGTTTTAACTCAAATTAGTGTGGTTTTTACTATATCAAGTGTGTTTGTATTATTTTGATCCATTTCAACCAAAATGTACATAATTCAACTTAAATTTACCTATTTTGACCCGTTTAAGATAAACCAACAATGATACACTTAACATTTTCAAGTTTAAGTAGTTAAAGTTTATTTTTACCCATTTTGACCTGTTTTAACTCAATTTAGCGTGGTTTTAACTATATCAAGTGTGTTTGTATCATTTTGACCCATTTCAACCAAAATGTACATAATTCAACTTAAATTTACTCATTTTGACCCGTTTAAGATAAACCAACAATGATACACTTAACACCTTCAAGTTTAAGCAGATAAAACTTATATAGCTTTAATACCTCTAAAAGTGTCTGAAGTGTTTGTTTCTGCTCATGGACAAACGAAGTCGACCCTGCAGATGAACACGGTTTACGTCCAATCCTCTAATATGTCCGCGGCGTTCTCCCAACACCGACTCAAAAACTTCGACCTTGTTCAGTGATGAACAATTTTCTTCGTTTTAGGATTGACTTAGCTCATCAAACCGTCATTTGAGTTGATTCTATATTAATTAACAAAAAGTTATTTAACATATATATATATACAAAGGCTCAATCTTTAATATTTCAAACCCCTACTTTATATAAACTTACATATTGTTGCTCAGCTATCTCCATGTCAAAGGTCTCATCTTTACTTGTATGAGCATTCTGAAATGCCTTAAGTCTGCTCTTATTCTGATTAACATTTAAAAGTATATCATATATTAAATAAATATTTGTATACATACACATATAAATAATTAAAGCATTACATTCTTGTAACAATAACTAATATACAAGGCAGCCCCCCATGATCAGTGTATTGTTGTTGTTGCCGGTTTGCTTTGTTTGATGATGAGGCTTTTCTGTGTCCGTCACTTAAGAAAAAATCAACTATTTTCCTCCAATTTTCATCATTCATTCCTTTTGGAGGGTTGAGCATTGCTTGTTCCACATCTTCATATCCTCCAATACGCTCAAAGTGTCTTTTGCAATGTTTTTTCGATCTCTGAATCGTTTGAGATATACATAACGAATGTCACCCTCAATCTGAGCGTGTTCACGACCTCGTAAAATCTCATCAAAATCAAAGTGTCGCTACATTTAAGTTAAAACAAAATGAAGTTAGTTAAATAAATACCGAACAATAAACATAAAACATATAAAAGTTAACGCCATATGCTCCTCCAACGCCTTCTTCTGAGCATCAGAAAGATCAGTCCATGAACGTACATTAAAGGGATAATTGGCCTCCATGTATATCCCAACCTCACGAACAAACATATCGTTAAGTTCACCGACTAGGGTATACGTGGCAGCTCTATCAAAAGGAAGAGATAAAGATCTCCTTTTTTTTTAACTCATGCTGTAACTTTTTGGTTTTTGCCTTCCCTCTTTTTTTCCGGGAAGGCGAACCTGTATTTATAATAAAAAAAAACCCATACTTATAATATATATTAATAATAAATAAATAAACATGAAATATAACACTTACCATCCAACTGATGGCTTCTGGGCCCGCCAAAAGGAGGAAGCGGTGGATATCCCGCGCCATCACCTCCATGGCTCATTACATCAGCCATGAGATGTACCAAAACAATCCAAAAAGATATCATATTGCAAAAATTATAAGATATACAACATAAAAATTAAAATAAGAATAAAGTTTTCAACTACAACAAGATATCATGTTACAAAGTTTTAGATTAAATATATACTTAATCAGAGTCTCCCTCATATATTCCAGTCTCGTTGTCAGACCCCCAGTGTCATAATCAAAATCCTCTTCATCATAATCACCCTCGTCCTCAGACATCACATTAGCAGTAATATTTGGTGGATTAACTTCACTTGCAGTCTCGCCATCGGTGACATAAGTAGGAATATTTTGAAAGTATTTGGTGAAGTCAATGAAAAGAACATTATTAGATGAAGAATGATTATGAATGACGTCAAGATCTTCTGTTAAGTCATTGTCAACATTTTGAATGTTCTCAACGAGGCCATCATTGGATGGCGGTCAATCCCAAATTTTACGATGATTAACATTCTCGAAAACCCACCGGTGATTATTGTTTTGGTTTCTCCGAGAAGGTTCTTGGATGTAGAACACTTGTTTAGCTTGAGAAGCAAATATGAGTTGATCGTGTTTGTCCCATTCGCGTTCCGTGTTGATACTGGTGATATAATTGTCGTATGAAACTCCTATCCGAGTATCGAACCATTTGCAACGAATAAGACTGTGGAATACCCATTTGCATAGCATAACTCAATAATCTCTTCAACTTGGCCAAATATTTCTCACCATTCTTACCCTCCACTAAAACACCAGAGTTTTGTGTTATGCGTTGCGCGTCACGTGCAAGTACCATAAACCTAACACCGTTGACTATGCAAGAAGTGTAATTATAGGCTTTTACGTCCGCACCCATTGAAAGAGCATACAACTCTGAGTGAAAATCTGGAGAATTGTGTATTTTCATCGAATAAACGGAAGAAAAATAATGTGTTATATATAAATTACCTAACAAATATAGACTTGAAATCATGTTAGAAACGTAAGAGAATTTTATACATGGATTACCTTCTCCAGAAACCATGATGGAAATTTGGTTATGACATCCTCATGTGGGCGTTAAGATTTGAATTCACTATATTTTTGATAAAATATATAACAAGTGAGGAACAAAATATATTTAACTAATGTTAAAAACTTAAAGATAGGAACTCTTACTTCATATAGTCTCTAACTTCTTGACAACTATCAAGAACAAACCATTCTAGCTTAAGTTTTTTCGCTTGGAGAAAAATATTTCATCTTTTTTGCGCTAGCCGGACGACATTTTGACTCAAATGCATATATCTTTCTTTTTTCAATAATGATATCCTCATTTCTATCAGGGCGATTGAACTGAGTCTCAACATCTCAAAGGTAAACTCGAACAAAATGATAAAGCTTCTTTAGCAACATAACCTTCAGCTATACAACCTTCTGGTCTTGCCTTGTTTCTAACATAACTTTTTAGTTTTTTCAAATACCTTTCAAACGGATACATCCATCTCATACACACTGGACCACCACGAATCGCTTCATCAGGTAAATGCAAAACTAAATGAACCATAATGTCAAAAAACGTTGGAGGATAGATCAATTCTAACTTGTACAATATTATAAGAATGACCTCCTTAGCTTTCTTCATATCATCTATTAGTAGTGTTCTGGAGCAAATTTGCTTAAAAATGTACACAGATCAACTATTGGTGTATAAGTATCTTTGGCCAAAAAACCTCTAACACCAATCGGTATCAAACGTTGTATGAGAATATGACAGTCATGAGATTTCAACCCAATAATGTTAGTATTGTTATCTATCACTCTCTTGCTTATATTAGATCCGAACCCATCAGGCAGTTTTACATTTTTTATAAACATAAAAAATAACTTTCGATCACTGGTCTTCAATGAGTATTTTGGGTGGGGACTATACCACTTGCCATTTTTTCTCTAACCATTACCTACTCCGAAGATTTAGATTTTTCAAGTCAACCCATGCGTTTGGTGTGTCTTTGCTCTTTTCATTCATTAAAAGTGTACCTAGCAAACTATCACACACATATATATACATATATATACACATATATGTATATATACATATATATACATATATATATGTACATATATATACATATATATATATATACATATATGTATATATATACATACATACATACATATATGTATATATATACATATATCGATACATATATGTATATATATACATATATATACATATATATACATATATATACATATATATGTATATGTATATATATATACATACATACAGATAGATATATATATATATACATATATATATACATATATATACATATAGATATACATATATATGTATATATATATACATATATATACATATGTATATATATACATATGTATATGTATATATATACACATATATACATATGTACATATATATAGATGTATATATATATACACATATATATATATACATATATATATATATACACATAGGGGGTGGTTTCTAAGAAAACCACTATTTTTAAGAAAACTGAAAAAACCACTTGTGAGCCATTGATTACTTTAAATCAATTGTTAATATTAAAAGTGGCAAATTTGTAATTAACTAAGAAATCTTTATTCAGATTTCAATACCAAAAGGGTAGTTTAGGCAACACAAAATACAACTTTGGTATGTAACCGCCAATCCTCATCGGATTAATAACAAATCCCCTGAATTTCGCTCAATCACTCCAAATTGGTGATAGATTCCCTTGAGAAATTTAAAAAGATTCAAACTTTCTTTCAATCCCGCATCGGCATAGTTGAAGGGGTGTGATTGTTGCGAACAAGGTTTTCGGCGAAGAACAAAGGCAAAAGGTATGTGTTTTGTTAATAGAAATCGAATGGAAGATAGGTAATATGTAAATGTGAGTGATTTGTGATTGCGTAATGCAGTATATGTGCTTTAAGAAGATTTGAAGCTTCAATAATGTGTATTTTTTATCAATGTCAGCCGATGAAAAGTAGAAAATGTTGTGATGAGATGAAAACGATTGATATATTAGAGGGTTCCGAAGCATTAATCATCATTATGTTATGGTATCAACACTAAAATGCTAGGGATTTTTTCGGATTGGTAATGTAAAATATTATGCTGTACAATTGGGGATTTCTTACAGTGTACACAGCTGTATACGTATATGTAAGCATCGCGTATGTTGTTTGAGTATGGGTTTTTAAGTAAGCAGAATTAAAAACAATTTGGTATATTAATGTAAATAAAGGTGATTGTTCATATGTATTTCTGTCCTTGTTAGTTTGATAAATCGTAAGTGTGAGAATTTGAATACGTAGATGTAAGCAAACTGTTATTTGTTTGATTAGGGCACAAATTTAAAATTTGTTGATATGTGTATGTAATCAAGTGTTAAGTTGTTTGATTGATATGCATCTCTTTTTGTTTGTTAATATTTACATATGCGTACACATATGGATACATATATGTAAGCACTATTTAAAATGTTTTGATTATGGACAATTAAGTAATCAGAATGTAAATAATGATGGTACATATATGTAAGCAAACTGTAAATAGTTTGATTAGGGCTTTTTAAGTACCCAGATTTAAATGTTATTGGTATGTGTTTGTAATCAAGTATTGAGATGTGAGATTGATATGCTTTTGTTATTGTTGGTTGGTATGTGCATATGTGTACACAAATGGATACATGTATGTAAGCAGAGTTTAAAAGATTAATATTATGTCCCTTTTAGTTGTGAATAATTTGATTGCTATGCTATTCTTTTTTATTCTTAAACTACCTTTCATGTAGATGTCATCCGGAAGTAGGAGGAAAAGTGGGAGAATTGCGTTGCACTATACCTTTAATAAATTTAATAACACATCATCTGATCCTATCATTGTTGGAGATAATGAAGAAGGATCAGAAATGAAAGGTTAATATCCATTTTTTATTATAATCATATGTTTTTTTAACAATTAATCACTAGCGTATCTATTTTACCGTGTGTTTGTATTTAAATGAATTTTAAATTGCTGATGTGAATCGTGTTAATACAGGATTGGATACTGAATCAAAACAGGGGAGAGCTGGAAAAAAAAGTATTGGTACAAAAGAAATTAAAGCCACCTATTGTGAGTTGTATATTTAAATACCTTAATTAAGAACATTATTCTACGTAAACGGAATTTCTTTTTATTCTGCGTTAACAGTGGCAAATCGAAAGATAAGTGATATCGATAAGATGAAGGTGATACAAGAAGTAAAGGAGAATCTATTACGAATAAAGGAAATTATGAGCCTAACAAATGGTATTTTATTTTGATTATTATATATATGTATAATTTAACAATGACATCATAGTACATGTATGATATTCTTAGTTATGTATGTGTAGTTGAATCAAAAGACAATAAAGCTTTATCAGGAGTAAGTTCAAAGAAGAGAAAGAATGTCAGAGAAGGTATGTAAACAATAAGTAATGAATGTAAATAACATGATATTAATGAAATTATCATGTAAAACATCTTAACCAGATACTACCTCACCAACTGGAACAACAAAAAATGTTCAACAGAAAGGGTGTAAGAGAAAAGCAAAAAAGGATGATGGAAAAGGTATGTATTAATTTGGAACTATATATATGTATGATTTTGAGTATTGTACCCTCATATTAATATATTTTTGTTAACAATAAATTTTGTGCTTACTTATACGTAAACAGATAGAACTGAAAAGAGTAATGGTAGGAAATTAAAAAAGAAGAAGAATGTACATGTTAATGATGAAAGTGAATATGATGAAGAAAGAGATGGGATAGGTTCTAAGGTGGAAGGTGTTAGCAAGTGGTTTGGTATTCGCACACGTTCATCACCACATCAACTATAGATGCACATAAAATGATTATAAGAGTAGGCAATTCAGAAATTGTGTAAGGAGCATGGGTTTTGGTAAAATTCTAAATTTCAATGTTGATGGTATACCGGCGAAACTTGGGCATTTTGTTGTTGACCAATTAGATGCACATAAAATGATTATAAGAGTAGGCAATTCAGAAATTGCAGTAGACAAGGATGCTATTTATAATTTAATTGGAATACCAAACACGGGAATAGATGTAAGTAGTCTTGAATTACATAACGAAGAGCATCCGATTTACAAGAGATGGAGAGAGCGTTATGGTAGAAGGAGTATTGGCACATCTGAGATAGTACAGAACATCATAGAGGATCAATATGAAAACTATATGGTCTTCAGGATAGACTTTTTGATACTTTTCTACAACACCATGATAGAGTGTTGTAAGAATGGAAAATGCAAATATGGGATTTGGAATATATTAAGATGACCACGGATTTGAAAGATTATGACTGGTGTGCATACATAGTTGATGCCATTAGAGGTTGCAAAAATAACTAGCAAAGGTGTAACATAAAGTCACATTTTATGGGACCGCTAACCATATTAACGGTACGTTAGTATTTTGATATACTTTATTGGATATAATGTTTACACCTTGTTACGTATACGTAAAACATTAATGCAATAAAAGGTTATATTACTTACATATACGTACATTGGTAACGACAACAACATTATGATAATGGTAGGTGTATGTAGATTTTAAACATAATATTTGTTTATATTTAAATATGCAGCTTCTTTATGTTGATCGTGTTTCATGCACAAGCTTCGATGATGACAGATGCATGAGCCCAATCGAGTTTTGGAGCAAGGAGAACCTCAAAAGACGTGAAGATGAGGAAATAAAAATGGTGGTTTTGGTTTGGGCAAGATTAGAGAACCGTCTGCTTTGGAATTAAATCATGATAGTGACTCTCATGTGAATAAAGTTGAGAAATATCGAAAAACAATGAAGATGATTATGGATTAATAGTTTTTGACAGGAACACTTTGACGGTATGGTAAACATTCAACATATATTAATATAATTTAACCTAATATTCGCTGGTTGATGTTATGTGAATTTTTCATTACACAGGGACATCTAACTGTGATTGATTCAATTTATTCATGTAATCTGAATGAGAAGAATAAATTGGAGAGGGCACTACTGGATGCGAAGAATCGATTTCCTGAAAGTATTGAAGTTGATGATTTTATAAAAAAATATAAGGAGTTATATAAGCATTGTGTTTCAATAAAAGCAAGAGATTCTAAAGATGCCTGTGATAAAGCTAATGAAGAAACTAATGAGGGGGATGAGATAAGAACACCACAGGTTGTATCAAAGGAACATGAAGCACCTGGTGCATGGACACAAGAGTGCATTGTTTATTCTGATGAAGTAGAGAGACGAATATGTACAAGCAAACAGGCTAGAAAAGAATCATATGGTAGGTCATTGGTAGATGATTGCCCGAAATTTAGCTTGGGACTTACGCAAGAGTTTGACAAGTTGGAAGAGAATAAACCAATAGATGGAGACGTTCAAACCAAGTGGAACGAGAGGAAGGTAAAGGGTATACATATCAGAAGAAGAAGGGGAAGCGTGTCACACCCTCAATTTCCACAAACGGGGTTTTACCGTTAGGCGTGTGACATACCAGGATCTCAGACACGGTCATATCAAACGACACTATATGAATTTAAAAATAAACGTTTGACTTAAATCAGAGTAACATAAATGAAATAAACATCAGTGCGGAAGTGAATAAACGAAATGTAAACCAATACTGAAAGTTAAAAGTGCTAATTCAAAACAAAATGTCCAATGCAAGTAAATGAGTTTGATGATGCATGTCCTGAGTGCGTTCCTTAATCGTGCATCATGAGCTTAAGCGTTCCTGTTACCTGAGAAAACATGCTAAAGTGTGTCAACATAAAGTTGGTGAGTTCACAGGTTTAGTCAACAATAAATGTGTTTGTAAGCGTTTCCATGGTTTGCGTTTCAATGGTTTAGTATATAGAGCATATCGTTAGGTAGCTAGCCTATGTTCTTGTTACTTAGCGTTTCGAACCGAAGCTGACTGTTTACGTCCTATTTATGTATGTTGTATATCGTCATGTCTCATCAGACCATGACAATGTGTTTCCATCACGTCTTAACCGACCGTGGCAATCGTGTGTTAGGTCAATCAAGCACCCGTTTGACCTCCAATCAAGCTAGCGCGACTAGCCCGGGCGGGGTTTGTCAGACCCAGTAGTACTACTCAAAATTACCTCGCTAATCCCATTACTAACGGTTCGAGTGTGTCAGGACATGTTGTGTGTTTGCACTAACGTAACAAGCGATATCAATAATACTAAAAACCATTTATAAAATATGTTTGCATGTTTTCTCCCCCAAAAAGGAAAGAAAGAAAAATAGGGGCCGTGAAACTCACCTTGTTTGCACAGCAATAAACTAATGTTCGCACAACGATTAGGATTTCGGCCAACCTATGTTTCACACCGTGTACGTAAAATTAATATTAATTATTAATTTAAAATATAACAACTGTTCGGTTTCGCGTTCGCGTCTCGGTTACGGTGTCGGTTATTGGTTGTTGAGGTTTTCTCATTCACGTGTAACCCAGTCAAGCAACTTACTCATATTACTATCATAATATTTATGTCACCTTTAACACACCCATGCAACATGCATTTATGCACCCAACATGAAACATACATACACACAGAACACGTATACCCATTTGCTTAACTCATACAACACTCATGCGCCTACCATCTTGTAGTTCATGCGCCTAAACCATGAAAAAGGGGAAATCCTATGCGCCTAAACTTCCTGCCAAACACCACTCACCCATTTAATTTTTAATGCATAGTTATATACACCATGTACCACATATATCATGCACATGCAGCCACATGCTTCCATTTATGAAATAAACACACACACACATGCCAAATCTGCACCCACTGCCAAATTTCCACTTACGGGTTCGACACCTATAAGTGAATTTGTCACCAAAATTTCTCAACAAAATACCAAGTCATTAAGAACCTAGTCCACGTTTATACATATATATATATTATATACTTCATACACATCTAAAGAATAAAAGCCCATCCTCATGTTTAAATATACTCCGCTATATTTTAATAGCATGACATTACTATAACAAGAGGTAAACTCAAATTAAATCCATATGATTAATGTATGCATATGATTGATACAGCACACAATACATGAATGCTACCATCTACTCAACAACATCCCAACCAAATCCATCTGCCATTATGTAAATTCACACATACATACGCATACAGCCACACACATAGGCGCATGGCACCTTCACATGCATACATACATAACTAAATACACACATAATCACACGTGCCCAACACACCTAGGCGCATTACCACCCCCATGCACCCATCAACACCAACGCACACACACATGCATGAAATCATAGAATTTATGCACAATCGGATGAATTTGTCCAACCCACAATTCAATTTAGTGATACCCACTTTTATGTATGCGGAACATGTATATATATACCACCATTTACATACCACATCATGTTCATATTTATGTATATATATATCCACACACATATACACAGAATGCCAACATTCATCCATACACAATGTAACACACACACACCATTATATATATATATATGTATATATATATACAAATTGCAGGGACAATTATATGCATATTTACATCGAAGAACCCGCAACACATTCAAGAACGCGTATGTAACCGATTAGCGCAATCCCGTAATGAACCCAACGATCTGACAATTGAAACCGTAACCGAAACCGTAACATGAATTCGACACACGACGACGAGTGGGGTACGTACCGAATGGATGATAGCGGTTTGCTAGTGTTCGCCTGAGAAAGATCGGAGGGCTGCGGAGGTGTCGGTTGTCATTCTTAAGAGAATCGCCGCAAGGACGTCACGCGAACAAGGGTCACTTGGAGTTGCGGGGCTGCCGGAGTACGTCGGGATGGAGGAAACGGGCTATCGGTGGTGGAGATCGAGCCAAGAAGGGCTACCGTCAAGCGATGTTAGGGTTTGAGGTTTGGAGAAGATGTTGAACAGAATGAAGTGTTTACGGGATTGGTTATTTAATTTAAATGTTGCATTAGTACTTTCATAGCTTGGCATAACTGCCCCTTACACTTGATCTAATTAACATTACCTGCTAATAATTTTGATTAATATTTTGTATGTTATGAAATGTTTAGTTTGATATTCATAATAATAATTTTTATTATTGAAAGGTATAATAATTTGATAAATCAAAATATAAGTAGTTTAAAATTAAAGGAACAAGGTTAACCAGACAACTCGGGTTGTCACATCATCCCCTTGTTGAAAGAATTTTCGTCCCGAAAATTAGGATGTTACGCTCGGTTAAACGCATGAGCTTCAGTTAGGGTTTAGACAAATGTGTGAGATTCGGTTAGGGTTGGTGGTTGGTAACGTGTTTGACATGTTTGACAGAGTTGTGACATCATCCCCTTGTTGAAGGGAATTTCGTCTCGAAATTAAAGGAGAAGGTATCTCGAAATTGAATACCTTAAGAAGTAGGTGTCTGATCGTTGAATAGTTGTGGGTACTTCTTCTTCATCTGATCTTCACGTTCCCAAGTAAACTCTGGTCCACGCTTTGAGTTCCATCGGACTTTGACAATAGGGATACGACTGTGTTTGAGTGTTTTGACCTCTCGGTCCATAATTTCCACTGGTTCCTCGATGAAACGTAGTTGTTCGTCAATATGTATTTCGTCTAACGGAACGACGAGAGTCTCGTCTGCAAGGCATTTCCTCAGGTTTGAAACATGGAACACATCATGTACTCCACTGAGTTCTTCGGGTAGGTGCAGTTGATAGGCTACGGGGCCAACCCGTTTGACAATCTCAAACGGTCCCACGTACCTAGGGTTTAGCTTTCCACGTTTCCCGAAACGAATTACACCCTTCCAAGGTGACACTTTCAACAGTACCTTGTCACCAATTTGAAATTCAAGTGGTCGGCGACGTTTATCAGCATAACTCTTCTGTCTGTCACGTGCTGCTGCCATACGGTTACGAATCTGCATGATCTTCTCAGTCGTCTCGTGCACAAGTTCAGGACCGGTAAGTTGAGTTTCTCTAACTTCCGCCCAACAAATAGGTGATCGGCACTTACGCCCATACAGTGCCTCGAATGGAGCAGCCTTGATTGACGTGTGATAACTATTATTGTATGAAAATTCCACTAATGGTAGGTGAGTTTCCCAACTGCGGCCGAAATCAATCACGCAGGCGCGCAACATGTCTTCCAAAGTCTGAATCGTACGCTCACTCTGGCCATCTGTTTGAGGATGATAAGCCGTACTCATGTCTAACAGTGTTCCCAATGCTCGTTGTAATGATTGCCAGAAATGTGAGGTGAATCGAGCGTCACGATCAGAGATAATAGAAATTGGCACACCGTGCCGAGAGACTATTTCTCTTAGGTAAATACGTGTTAGCTTTTCCATTCTATCAGTCTCTCTGATTGGTAAGAAGTGTGCGGATTTCGTCAAACGATCTACAATTACCCAAATGGTATCGCATCCGCTGGGAGTCCGAGGTAGTTTCGTGATAAAGTCCATAGATATCTGCTCCCACTTCCATATGGGAATTTCTGGTTGTTGAAGTAAACCAGATGGTCGTTGATACTCCACCTTAACCTTAGAACAGGTTAAGCATCTGCTTACATATGTGGCTATGTCAGCTTTCATGTTCGGCCACCAGTAAAGGACCTTTAGGTCGTGATACATCTTGTGTGAACCCGGATGTATAGAATACCGTGACTTGTGCGCTTCATCCATTACCAGCTCTCGTAGGTCTCCATACAAAGGAACCCATATTCGGTCCATGAAGTAACGAATTCCGTCAGTTTTGGTTTCCAGTTGTTTCTTCATGCCTCGTAGTGATTCGGCTTTCAGGTTCTCATCTTTCAATGCCTCGAGTTGAGCATTACGTATCTGATTGGGTAATCCGGTGTGGATGGTGAGTTTTAAGGCTCATACTCGCTTCGGCTTTGGTGCCTCCTTTCGACTCAAGGCGTCAGCTACTACATTAGCCTTGCCCGGATGATACTTGATCGCACAATCGTAGTCGTTCAACAGCTCGACCCATCGACGTTGTCTCATGTTCAGCTCCTTCTGTTCAAGGATATGCTGGAGACTCTTGTGATCGGTATAAATAGTGCACTTGGTACCGTACAAGTAGTGTCTCCATATCTTAAGTGCAAATACAACAGCTCCTAATTCTAAATCGTGTGTCGTGTAATTCTTCTCGTGAACCTTTAACTGTCGGGAAGCATATGCGATCACCTTCTCGCGTTGCATTAACACACAACCGAGACCTTGAATAGAAGCATCGCAATACACCACAAAATCTTCGTTCCCTCGGGTAAAGATAATATCGGTGCCGTGCAGAGTTTCTGTTTTAAGAACTGGAATGTTGATTCTTGCTTGTCACCCCAACTGTACGCGGTGCCTTTTTGAGTCAACATTGTAAGCGGTTGGACGATCTTCGAAAACCCTTCGATAAATCGTCGGTAATATCCAGCTAATCCAAGAAATTGTCGTACCTCCGTCGGAGTCTTTGGTGTAGCCCAGTTCTTGATAGCTTCTATCTTTGCCGGATCAACATGTATGCCCTTCTCGTTGACTACATGACCCAAGAATTGGACTTCCCGAATCCAGAAGTCACACTTCGAGAATTTGGCATATAGTTGTTCTTGTTTAAGTAGTTCCAAGATCAGTCGAAGGTGTTCCTCGTGCTCTTCCTTGTTTCTTGAGTAAATCAGAATGTCATCAATAAAACGATAACAAACTTTTCCAAGTAGGGTTTGCACACTCGGTTCATAAGATCCATGAAAACCGCTGGTGCGTTGGTCAAACCGAATGGCATTACCAGAAACTCATAGTGACCGTATCTAGTTCTGAATGCCGTCTTTGATATGTCCTCCTCTCGGACTCTTAGTTGATGATATCCTGATCTCAAATCTATCTTCGAATAGAAGCTTGATCCTTGAAGTTGGTCAAACAGGTCGTCAATGCGAGGTAGAGGATAACGGTTCTTAATCGTCACTTTGTTCAGCTCACGATAATCGATACACATGCGAAAAGTCCCATCCTTTTTCTTGACAAACAGGACTGGGGCTCCCCACGGTGATGAGCTAGGTCTGATGAATCCTTTATCCAAGAGCTCTTGCAGTTGCGTAGACAGTTCTTGCAGTTCCTTTGATGCTAGTCGATATGGTGCTCTAGCAATAGGGGTGGCTCCAGGCGTCAAATCAATCTGGAACTCGACTTGATGATGCGGTGGAAGACAAGGTAAGTCTTCAGGGAACACTTCAGGAAAGTCACGAACGATAGGGATATCTTCGATCTTCTTTTCTTCAGTGGTCTTCTCAGTGATCATAGCTAAGATAGCGGTATGGCCTTTGCGTATACTTCTGGGCTTTCATATACGAAATGATGCTAGAAACGGCACCACTTTTCTCACCCTGAACGGATAAGACTTCACCACTAGGGAGTGGTACACGAACGATCTTCTCGCGACAGAAAATTTCGGCGTGGTTTTTAGATAACCAATCCATGCCGACGACTACGTCAAAACTACCAAGAGTAACAGGCATAAGATCTATCTCAAATTTATGTCCTGATAGCTCTAATTTACATCCTTTAAGAATGTGAGTTGCCTCGATTATTTTACCTTCAGCTAGTTCTACCGTATAACTAGGGTTCATTTCAGTCAAGGTTACATCTAAAAGCTTGCTAAACTTAGTAGATATAAAACTTTTATCAGCGCCGGTATCGAATAACACAGAAGCAAAACAATCGTTCAGAGGAAACGTACCGGTAACTACGTTTTGATCGTTCCTCGCCTCGCCAGAACCAATCACAAAAGCTCTACCTTTGGCGCCATTTCCATTGTTGTTGTTTCCATTATTGCCCCTGTTGCCATTCTTCAGTTGTGGACAATCCTTTCGGTAGTGGCCCTCCTTACCACATTCATAACAGCCTCTAGTCACTCCGCCCTGGCGTTGTTGCTGGGTCATCAGTTCACCCCTGCAGTCCTTAGCAGCATGGCCCATCTTTCCACACCTTTGACAACGGAGTCGATCACACTGGCCAAGATGGTGAAAGTTGCACTTGTTGCATTTTGGATACTTGCCCACATAGTTGCTCGATCCCTAACCATTGTTGTTGTTGTTCTGATTATTGTTTGTGAAGCTTCTGGATGAATCAAACTTTCTGGTCTGCTGTTGTTGGTTGTTCTTGGAGTTTGAGGACTTGTTAGTAGTACCATCCCACTTTCGCTTATTATCAGTTGAGCCAGATGCAGCGCCCCGTTTAGGCAAAGTACCCTGTGCCACTGCCTGATCAGTGAGTTTGTGAGCTAGTCGAATAGCCTGCTGAATAGTGACAGGATCAGCAGCCATAACACTAGCTTGGATTTGAGGAGCTAAACCATCGATGTACTTCTCAATCCGTTTGTAAGCCGTGGTCACCATCTGAGGACATAGAGCAGTCAACTCGTGTGAACGAGTCGTATATTCCTCAATATCAGAACCAACCATCTTAAGATTCCAAAACTCGGTTTCTAGTTTCTGAACTTCATTTCTAGGGCAGTACTCTTCCTTCATCAGTATTTTGAAATCATCCCAAGGCATACCGTTAGCAGCATCAAGTCCTAAAGTCTGGACCTGTGAGTTCCACCATGTCAAAGCTGGTCCTTCCAGTGTGCCAGAGGCGTACTTAACACGACTTCCAGCAGGACAGTTGCACATGGCGAACATTGACTCGAGCTTCTCCAGCCAGCGAAGTAGTGTGACAGCACCCTCAGAACCATTAAAAGAGTGGGGCTTACAGTCCATGAACATCTTGAAGGTACAGATAGTTGGACCTGAATCAAAAGGACATATATAATTGTTTAAGAACCAATATGTGTTATCGTAGGAAAGATTAACGTGTCTGTTGATTCTAGATTACCTCCTTGATTCAGATTTTGGTTGTTCAGGTTCTAATTGCGGGCCTGCTCATAAGCTGCAAGCGCGTCAGCAACACGCTCATTGATGATAGCATCCAACTCAGCTTGAGTCATGTTAATGTTTCCTCGTCCACTCGGGCGTCCAGGTCTTCTTCCAGACATGATTCTTCAATTCACAATACACGACAGTCACTAATCGAATAATAATGATTGATAAAAATAATTGTTTCATACTAGTAGGAATGAAGAATTTGTTTGCATATCAATAGTGAGGTTTTATGAGAACCGAGACCTTATGTCTCCAGGAAATGAAAATTTGTACTGATTATGACCGTTATCACCCAATAGAGTTTCCAGAATTCTCATGCACGACAAATTACAATTACGTGTGCACCCGTGATTCTAATTTGCTTTGCATGGTCACCCATGGTTCCTCCCATTCGAGATAACATAGTTTGTCAAGTACCGAGTGCTATCTGTTAAGACTAGCGAAGATGATAGGGCATGTTGGAAGTAGAAACAAGCACGATAGAGTTAAAAAAGTAATGTGTGTTGTTCTCCTTTTTTGTCATCGTTAGGTTTGTCGTGTGTGTTAGAAAAGAGTTTCGTGTTCCCAAGTGGTACATGTTAGGTTCAAATCGTCATTGCTTCAACTCCAGGAGTGAAGAAACAAGTGTAGTAACGTTAGTATGCCGGGATGATACAGGTGACATGGATAATGTTTGATCGTTCAGATAATGTAATGTTAGCATGTCGGGAGAATGTTCGTACAACTATCGCAATCATGTAAGAGTATCTGTGCAATACTGGTGTTGTGTCTAAGGCTATAGTCTAGATGCAAATGCAATCCTAGTTCTCTATAACCTGTGGCTCTGATACCAATCTGTCACACCCTCAATTTCCACAAACGGGTTTTACCGTTAGGCGTGTGACATACCAGGATCTCAGACACGGTCATATCAAACGACACTATATGAATTTAAAAATAAACGTTTGACTTAAATCAGAGTAACATAAATGAAATAAACATCAGTGCGGAAGCGAATAAACGAAATGTAAACCAATACTGAAAGTTAAAAGTGCTAATTCAAAACAAAATGTCCAATGCAAGTAAATGAGTTTGATGATGCATTTCCTAAGTGCGTTCCTTAATCGTGCATTATGAGCTTAAGCGTTCCTGTTACCTGAAAAAACATGCTAAAGTGTGTCAACATAAAGTTGGTGAGTTCACAGGTTTAGTCAACAATAAATGTGTTTGTAAGCGTTTCCATGGTTTGTGTTGGACCAAAAGAACCAATGAGCCAAGATCAGGAAAACCTCTAAGTCCCACATGACATCACAACAACAGCTGAAGACTCCCATCAGCTGTTCTGACAAAGTCTGAAGAATCAACAGCTGAAGTTCAAAGAACTGAAGTACAACAGCTGAAGATCCCAAAGTACTGAAGACAAGTACTGAAGTCTAAAGTACTGATAAACACAAGTACTGAAGACTTCAAGTACTGAAGACAAGTGCTGAAGATCAAAGTCTGAAGAACTGAAGAACTGATGAACAACTGCTGATGCACAAAGTCTGAAGACAACGACTGAAGACATCAGCTGATGACAACTACTGAAGTCATCAGCTGATGAAACATCTGAAGACCAAAGTCTGAAGACCAAGTGCTGAAGTTTCAGAGTTTGTCACAACAGCTGAAGAAGTCTTCTTCAGTTGTTGTGATGGTTTTTCCTTTTCAGTAGTTTATTTCATTTAGTAGTTGTACAACAACTGAAGAGCATGTTCTTCAGTTGTTATAGTATCAGTAGTTATAAACGACTGAAGAGTTTGTTCTTTAGTCGTTGTAGGATTTCAGTAGTTTACTTTTGTCAGCACTTAGGAACTTTTGTAAGAAGATGTCAGCTGTTGACATCTTTAGTAGTTTTATGTTTTGACAACTGTAATTTAAATATTCAGTGATGTCAGAAAAGGACATCACCACCATGCTCTTGCCGCCTATATAAGGATGGCAAGCCATACAGTTTTAATGGCCGAAACGTGCGAACCAATAGAACATTTATTGTTTTGCAGAAACTCTTCTCTCTATGTTCATGCTTTAATTTGAAATATCTTTATGTTCTTGCTTTAATTGCTAATTAATGAGCTAAATCCGCTGCAAACATAATCTAATTGATCAACGAGAGAGGCTGAGATCCTGTCAAATGGTATCAGAGCAGGTTAATCATTGATCGATCTTACCATTGATCATTTGAAACTGCTCTTTTGATCTCTCAGCTTGATCGAATTAGCAATTTGCAAGAGTTAGTCATAGAGAGTGAGTTTCTGCTGTTTCCGGCCAAAATCTTGAGGTCTTTTGGTGGTTTTGAGTTACGATTGTCGTGTTTAAACTTGTTCTTGACCAAACCCTGAGATGACAACACCAACCAATGATCCTCACAATACTGGTTCCGCAACCAAGCCTCCGATGCTGGTTAGGAACGAGTATAACATATGGCAAAGACGTATGCTGCACCACTTGGCTGTCAACAGTGCTGGTTGTTGGAAGTCAGTGGTGCATGGGCCATACAAGCCTATGGTGAACGTCCCGGAATCTAATGAACAGGTTGTGAAGAAACCTGAACAGTATTCGGACGAAGATCTAAAGCTGTTTGAAATTGATGCTAGAGCCCATGGAATTTTAGCCATGGCCATTCCAAACGAGATATATTCAGGGCTCTTGCATCATGAGTCTGCTCATGACCTATGGGTTGCTCTAAAGGAACAATTTGGAGGAACTGATTCGGTCTTAGCAAACAATAGGGAAATCCTTGCCCAGCAATATGAGACTTTCTCATATAGAAAGGGTGAGACTCTGACCCAGCAGTTTGAGCGGTTCTCTTGTTTAATCTCTGAGCTGAAGATGGTTAAACAAGAGTACTCCAAAAGCCAGATGAACAACAGGTTCCTCAGGTCATTGCCTGAGAGATGGGACACATATACCATTGTCCTACGCTCTAGTGCTGACCTTGACACTCTATCTCTCACCCAACTTCATGGGAAACTACTCACTTTTGAGAGAGAGGTAGAGCAAAAGAGGAAGTTGTCATCTTCTGGAAACTTGCTGATGACTTTGTCCAAGGTAATGCTGCCTTGATAAGTCATGAGTCAGAATATGCTTCATCAGAAAGTTCTTATGATGAGCATATTGATTTCTCTACAAACTCAGAACAAGCTTTTGTTGGTGTCAGTAGTTCAGGAGGAGGTGGTGACAACTTGTGTTTTCTGATGGAGGATTTGAAGGGCATTCCAGATGATGATCTGGAAGAGATGGATATTTTGAACCAAATGGCAATGATAAATATCCGATCTCAGAAGTTCTACAAAAGAACTGGTAGGAAATTCCCAGGACTCTCTGGCAAAACCAAAGTTGGTTTTGACAAGAGCAAGTTGAGGTGTCACAAGTGCCAAAGGCTTGGACACTTTGCAAGAGAGTGTAGATCATCTGGATCTAACTCATCTGCACCCTTTGTGACTTTTCCCAGCAATAGCTCACAGCACAAAGGGCAACCTTCCTACAGTTCTCCCCATCCATCTCAAGCACAAGCACCACCTGCTTATTTTGTGCCACAGGGTCATATGCCTTATCCTTACCCCTGTTACTACATGCCTCAGCCTGGTCAACCTCAAGCACCCCCGGCTCAACCACCTCATGCTCTTCCAGAGCCTCATTCTTCCCAATCTCATCACCACACACAACCTCAACAACAAAGCTTTTTCACCCCAACTGCTGTTGACTGGAGTAGTCTACCAGAAGAGCTATCTGGTCAGGAACCACTACTCCAAGGTGCTGGTCAACATGGTGGTGATCAACCTTTTGGAAATCTTGCTCTGATGGCCCTTGATTCTGCTGAAGGGTCATCATCCAATGCCTCATCTCAGGTATCCACTGAGGCAAAAGCCAAGCTTTGTTCAGAGTCATGCATAGCAGCATTTGCTTCTATTAGAGAAGCAAATGTAGCTTTAATAGATAAAAATCTTGAGCTTGAGCACACTATTTCCAAAAGAAAAGCTGATTTTGAGGTTGTTCTAAAAGATAAAAATGATGAGATTTACAAGCTCAACTGCCAAATCAAAGATAGTAAAGCTAGGGAAGATGTACTTCTAGAGAAGTACAAGGACCTCAAGGAAACTCTTGCGACCACCCAAGTTGAGTGTGATCGATGGGTGCAATCTTGCAAGGGTTTTGAAATGCTTCTTAGCAAGCAAACAGCTTCCAATGTGAAGTTTGGCATTGGTTATAATCACACTGCTCCTCCCACAGACTTCATTTCAAGAGCAGAAGTTGAATCTGATGGGGAGAGCAATAACCAATCCTTCTCATCATGTGACTTACTATCCTCTGAATCAGCATCATCAGAGATAGACTATCACATGACCAAAAGGCTGATCAACTCAGGAGTTGTCACTAGAAGTACTGAAGGTACTGGAGAGCAAGTGACAACATCTGAAGTTCAAACCTCAAATACTGTTAGCACTAAAGAGAAGAAAACTAACAGTAGGAAAGGTTTGAAGACAGCTAGAGAGGATACCAGGAAAGCAGTCACTAGGAAGAAAACTGCTAGTACTGATGACAAACAGCTGAAGAACAAGTCTTCAGCAGTTAAATCCTCTTCAGCTGATGATCAGCATAAGATGAAGAAAAAGCCATGTGAGATATGTGGCTTGTTCAATCATCTTACTGATGATTGCTGGTACAAAAGGGGTTCCAAACTCAAACAGAAGGAGCAAATTACTGAGAGCATCAATAAAATGAAGAATGAGTTTGAAACCAAGTTTGTACTGGCAACATCCAAGCCTGAAATCCCTAGGGCCAAAGTTAAATCCAAGAAGGTAGGGATTACTCAGGCAACAGCTGAGGTTGCTCAGAAAAAGATGGTACAACATAGGAACTCATCATCAGCAAACTCCAATATGTCTGAAGAGCTGAAAGCCCTATCACAGAATCAGACACAATTGGTGATGATGGTTCAGCAGCTAGTGGGAAGAGTCAACCACTTAGATGCTCCTGTGTTGAAACCACAGAAAAGGAAGTCCAAGCCAAAGGGTTCCTCTTCTGTACCATCTTCTTCACCTCAAGCTGTCACTCACAACACACCTGTTAGTGCTACACCTGTAGCTGAGAACAGACCCAAAGCCAAGCAGGTTTGGGTCTCCAAGACTAACTAACACATGGTTGTGTTTGCAGGGTTCTTCAACATGCCATAGAAGCATCTGGTATGTAGACAGTGGAGGATCCATGCATATGACTGGAAGCAGCTCCCTTCTTAATGACTACTCTCAAGGAAAGAAGGGATTTGTTTCCTTTGGCAATGATGCAAAGGGTTACATCGTCGGAAAAGGCTTTGTTTCCAACGGGGAAATAAGGTTTGATGATGTTAACCATGTGGAGAATCTCAAGTACAACCTCTTGAGTGTCAGTCAAATGTGTGACAAAGGCCATGTTGCCCTTTTCACAAGCCAGAACTGTAGGATTCTGTCATCCAAAGTTCTGAGTTTGATTGACAAGGCATTGGATGAACACACTCTCCTGAAGGCCAACAGGACAGGAAGAGTGTATGCCTTAGATCTTTCCAAAAAGATGGATCTAAAAGGCCATCCTTGCCTATTCTCCAAGGCATCTCCTCAAGAGTCTACACTATGGCATAGAAGGCTGGGTCATGTTAATTTCAAGAACATGAATCAGCTTATAAGCCATGGTTTAGTAAGAGGATTGCCTCTGAAGGAGTTCAAGTGTGAAGATGACTGCACTGCTTGCTTGAAAGGAAAACAACACAAAGTTTCATTCCCTTCAATAGAAGAACCTAAGTCCACTGCCTGCTTACAACTTCTGCACATGGATCTCTTTGGTCCTGTCAGAGTAATGAGCATGGCAAAGAAGAAATACTGCCTGGTAATTGTGGATGATTACTCCAGGTTTGTATGGACTTTCTTCTTGCACTCCAAGGATGAAGCAGCAAAGACAATAATGAACTTTTGTTACAAGTAGAAAAGCAGTATTCCCTACAGGTCAAGTGTGTGAGGAGTGACAATGGAACAGAATTTAGAAACCACACACTTGATGACTTCTACCTGTCCAAGGGAATTAGAAGGCAGTTTAGCATTCCTAGAACTCCTGAACAGAATGGAGTGGTGGAGAGAAAGAACAGGACCCTCATTGAAGCAGCAAGGTCAATGTTGGCTGACTCAGGGCTGCCACTGACCTTTTGGGCTGAAGCTGTCAATACAGCTTGCTATGTACAGAATAGAGCCTTAGTAAATAAGAGGTTGATGAAGACTCCCTATGAAGTTCTTCATCATTTGGCCCCTCTTATTTCATTCTTTAGAGCCTTTGGGTGTCCTTGTTTCATTCTCAACACTAGCAACCCACTCCATAAGTTTGCTAGTAAGGTGGATGCAGGGTACTTTGTTGGTTATTCATCAACTTGCAAAGCATACAGAGTCTTCAACTGTAGAACCAAAGGGGTTGAAGAAACTTTGCATGTTAAGTTCAATGAATCTCCAAAGGACAAGATTCCACAAAACCCTGTGGAGATGTTTGATCTGGACATACTGCAATATGTTCCTTATCAACCTCCATCTGTTGAGCCTGTCAACAGATCTCCACCTGGTGGTACTGAAGATGATGAAGTCAGTACTCACCTCTTCAAGTTCAGTGACAACCTGCCTAATTCCACTGAACCTGATGCTCCTGTAGCCTCAGCAGCTCCATCCACTACAAATGCTGATGAGATTTCTGCTTGCTCTACTTCATTTGAGCTGCCATCCTCTACATGGTTTCAGGAATCTCCATCACCATCTGTTGCTGCTGATGGGTCTACAAACACTTGCACAGATATCATAGTTTATCAAGAGCTCAAGAATCACCCCACTTCACAAATCATTGGTGATATTCATGCTGGAGTTTCAACCAGGAATCAATTGTCCAACTTCTGCTTCTATGCTCTCTTCATCAGTCAGCAAGAACCAAAGAACTATCATATTGCTTTAAGAGACAATGGATGGGTGGAAGCTATGCAGCTTGAGCTACTTCAATTCAAGAAACAGCAAGTGTGGGAGCTTGTTCCATTACCCAAAGGTAAGTGTGCTATAGGCACCAAGTGGGTATTCAGGAACAAAACAGATGAGAAGGGCCAAATTGTCAAGAACAAGGCCAGACTGGTTGTTCAAGGGTTTGCACAGGAGGAAGGAATCGATTATGATGAGACCTTTGCACCTGTGGCCAGACTAGAAGCAATTAGACTGTTCTTAGCTTATGCTGCCTTTCACAGTCTCAAGGTTTATCAAATGGATGTCAAAAGTGCCTTCCTATATGGAAAAATCAAAGAAGAGGTTATGTGTGTCAACCACCAGGATTTGAGGACAATAAACATCCTGATTGGGTGTACAAGCTTGATAAGGCTCTTTATGGGCTGAAGCAAGCACCTAGAGCCTGGTATGAGACACTCTCAACCTTTCTTCTAGAGAACAAGTTCACTAGAGGCACCATTGATAAAACCTTATTCATCAAGACTGTGGGACAACATAAGCTCCTTGTTCAGATTTATGTTGATGATATCATCTTTGCATCCTCTGATCCAAAGTTGTGTGATGAATTTACAAAGCTTATGAAGCTGAGATTTGAAATGAGTGCTATGGGAGAATTACAGTACTTTCTGGGCTTGCAAATCAAACAACTGGATGATGGAATCTTCATCCATCAGTCCAAGTATACCAAAGAGTTGCTGAATAAGTTTGATTTACAATCCTGTAAGCCCTGTTCTACTCCCATGAGCAGCATCACACAACTAGATGTTGATCAGAAAGGTAAAGCGGTTGATGAAACCCTTTACAGATGTATGATTGGGTCCTTGATGTACCTTACAGCTTCTAGACCAGACATCATGTTTTCAACATGTGCTTGTGCTAGATTTCAGGCTGCACCTAAAGAATCCCATTTGATTGCAGTCAAAAGGATCTTTAGATATCTGCAAGGTACCCAATCACTAGGACTTTGGTATTCAGCTGGGCATTCATGCAAATTAGTTGCTTTCTCTGATAGTGACTATGCAGGATGCAAAGTCACCAGAAAATCCACTTCTGGTGGTTGCCAATTCCTAGGCAATTGTTTAGTTTCTTGGCAGAGTAAGAAACAAACATCAATTGCTACATCCACTGCTGAAGCTGAGTATATTGCTGCTGCAAGTTGTACCTCTCAAATACTCTGGCTTCAGAACCAACTTCTGGATTATGGCATTACTGAGACTAAGACTCCATTATTAATGGATAGTGCTTCAGCTCTTTGTATTGTTAAGAATCCAGTCCAGCACTCTAGGACCAAGCATATTGAGATCAGACATCATTTTATCAGGGATTGCTATGAGAAAGGTCTGATTGATCCTAAGTTTGTGCCTAGTGCTGATGAGCTTGCAGACATTTTTACTAAGCCTTTAGATAGTGCCACATTCCAAAATTTGGTACTAAGGCTTGGTATGCTGCAGCTTGAATGATTTGACCTATGCTGATACTCTTAGTTCACAACTACTGAAGAGCAAAGGTCAAATATAAGTACTGATGAGTAATTTAGTCTTCAGCTCTTTCACAACTACTGAAGACTAAACTGACTCAAAGTACTGATGTACATTATTTATTGAAAAACAACTGATGTAGTGAAGTGGATTACAACTACTGATGTATGATTTTCAATTAAATAAGTACTGAAAAACAAATTTTGGTAATAAGTACTGATGTGTAATCTTACACAAATACTGAAGACCAAATTTGTTCACCAGCTCTGAAGAATATTTCATCAGCACTTGTGAACATCTGATCACAAGAGCTGAAGGCATAAATATTCACAAGAGCTGAAGGGTCAATGAAACATCTGAAAATCAGCCAAAGAGCTGATAAGTGTGGAGGCTAGTATGAAACAACTGAATTGACGGAAACAGCTGATGAGTAATTTCTCATCAGCTGATACAACAACTGATGTTTCATACACAAACAACTGAAGGACAAAACCATGTCTTCAGTAGTTCACAACTACTGAAAACAGTAGTTCACAACTACTGATCTCAGTAGTTTACAACTACTGAAGGCTAACACCAAGTCTTCAGTTGTTCCAACGTCTGAAGAATACTAGGTCATCAGTAGTTCATAACTACTGAAGACTGACAGTAACTCTTCAGTCGTTCACAACATCTGAAGGACAAAACCAAAGTCTCAGTAGTTTCAACTACTGAAGACTAATACCAAGTCCTCAGATGTTACAACCACTGAAGGTTAAAACCACGTCATCAGTTGTTACAACAACTGATGACTAACACCAAAACCTTCAGTAGTTTTATTTCAACCTTTGCCCTACCCTATAAATACCCCATGTTCAGAGCATTTACTCCTCACTTGACCTAATCCTTACAAACCTCTGAAATTCCCTTACACCATTAATGGCGAACATGCAACTGAAACCTCGACACAACTGTGTCGCCCATCTCACCAAGTCGCCGTTATGGCCCAAATTTCATCAAGCCGTAGATCTCATGCACGACTCACCTTACAAAACGGCTTTTCTTTTGAACCCCACCTTATACACCGACTCCTTGACGGAGTTTTGGACCAATGTAACCGTCCAAACCGGAGAGCAGAATGCCGAGGTCTCTCTCCGGTCCTCCGTCAACGGCAAACCGGTGGTTATCACTCCAGCTACTCTACGCCAAACCCTAGAGCTGGATGATGCCACTCACCCAACCTCCTATCCCAAAGGTACCCTTGATCTCTCCTTCACATCTCATGACTATCAGGGTAACCTCTCCGCCTCCACCTTGTTGAAGAAACACCTTCCTGATCCCCAACGACTGATTTTTCACATGGTGAATGTATGTCTGGCTCCCAAGACCTCTTCGTGGGACCAGATGTCCACAAGGTGGCAACAGGTATTGTATTCTATCCTTGAGAAACAACCTTTAAATTTTTCTGAAATTTTATTTTTGGAACTCAAGGACATGGCCACAAAACCTTTTCCTAACCGTTGGAACTTATATCCACGGTTCATAATGGCCATGATCGAATACCAGCTTCAGGCTGAGGGACTAGTTGGCACTGGGGTCCCTGCCATGGCTGTTCAAGCCGAGGTATACTCCAGGCACAACTCCGACCAAACACTGAAACAGGCTGGCCGGCTGCGAAAACCCACGCAGCTGGAACCCACAGCCTCCACCTCCAAATCCAGAGTCCCCACCAAGCCAAAAGCCAAAAAGAAGCCCACAAAGGCTACTCAGGGAGATGAGTCCCCTGAGGATGCCCCTGCCACACAAAGGCAGGATGTGCCTGCTGGCTCGATTCTCCCAGCAGGTACCACGACTCCACCCACCACAACCGCACAGGCTTCCTCTCAACAGGAGCCTGATGTAACCAATTTTGGGGCAACCACATTACTGGGGTCTTCCTCACTTGAGGAGGCTGCCATTGAAGAGCACAGTCCTCCCCATGTGCATACTGCTTCTAGCCCACATACTGAGGAGACTGCCCCACTAAGCCCAACACTGGTAATAGCCAGAGTGCTGACTGATCTGAGCACTCCACCCTCTCCCCAGAAACCTATTACCACTGGGGAGACTCCAACCGAAGAAGGGGTGGGCACAAGTGCTGATCAGAGCCCACAGCACAGAGAATCAGTTCACTCTCCCAGTGTGGCTAGGGAGAGAGAACAATCTGGTGAGGCTGCCACTTCCCCTGCATCAACATCTGAGCAGGGTGAAGCTGGTAACATCTCTAAGACCTCACCAGAGGCAATGGCCGATGATGGATCCAATCCTGAGGCCAGAAGTCCCCAGTACCAAGAACAAGGGGCACATGTCTTTACTGAGCCACACTCAGACATGTTCATCCTGACAATGTCAGGAGGTCAGGTGATTCAGCTTATGCTGATGATGACCTGAGCTTCTTCTTTGATGTAGTTGCTCAAAACACTATCCTTGAGGATGAGATAAGCAGACTCAAAGAGCTGCTTGCTCAGATGACTCAGGATAGAAGTCCATCTGCCACCACTACCCCACAGATGGCACCTTCACCTGAAGGTCTCACATACACTGAGCCACTTCCACAAACTCAGCCACCAGCCCCTGCTTCTGGCACTAGCTCTCAGGGACAGAACCCCCTGAGCAGCTGGATGCTATCCTCCAGAAATCCATACCTCTCATCACACCTATGCTTAAAGATATAGTTAACCAAACCCTTGATGAGAGGCTTCCCACATACATACAACCCATGGTGGAGGTTGCCATATCTAAGGCTCTTGCTGATAGTCAAACCCCAACCAATGCACCCAAAATAGGGGAGACATCAGTGCAAGACAAGAGGAAGAGGGGTGAGGAGGAGAAAGAGGCAGAGAAAGAGGTGGTGGTAGAGAGGGAGTTGGCTGAGGAGACCAGTAGGGTGAGGGAGAAGGGGAAGAGGAAAGTGAGGGAGGTAGAGCAGATAGGAGTGGCTGAAATCCAAAAGGATTTCAGTTTCACTGATAAGAATAAGGGAGAGGGAAAGAAGGTGGCTGATCCTGATCTAGCAGCCCTTGTCAAGGAGGCTGATGCTGAACATAACCGTTCAATGAACAAAGTCATTGAACAGCTGTTCAGGCAAGGCTTTGACAAGGACACTGCTTTGCTAGATCAAGAGATCAGGAACATGGAGAGGAAAGAGATTGAATACCGATGGACTACTCATAGCCAAGAAGAAAGACAAAAACTTGAGGCTATGAGTAGGTTCACTTCGAAGTATCTGGGCAGATCAGTCCTTGATGTTAAGGCATGGACCAGGGACAGACTCTTGGCAATAACCACCAAGATCTGTTCGGCTGGTGATTTTACCAAAGGACTGGTTGCTGAGGCCCTATCTGAAGCCGGTGCTGGGAACAGGACACTGCTAGTAAAGCTAACCAAACCAGCACTTATCTCTAGGCTACTAGCAGTGCCTGCCAACATTCCCACACCAACAACCAAACCACAACCCACAAAACCAACCCCTTCACCATCAAAACCCGCAGCCAATGATCCACCCTTGGTGAAGAAGAGAAGGGTGTTGAGGCTGCAAGAAGAAGAAGATGAGGAGGATGAGGAGGATAGTCTGCCACTTTCAGCAGTTATACCTCTACCCAAAGCTAAACCACAAACCATCACTCCCACCTCACAGCAGGACACTGTGAGGGTTAAGTTAGAAGAGGAGGAGCAGCAAAAGAAACATGATGAGGAAATGCTGAAAAGCATTGACAAATGTTATGCTGCTTCGACCTCTATAATAAACATGCAGAAAGAGGCTCTGAGATTATTCACCTTGAAACAAACTTTTCAATATGAAAAGGATAAGGTGAGAACTTGGCCTGACCCAAGGGTGGCTCACAGGATAGTCAAGAAGGACATGCCTGTGAGGTACGAGAGCCAATTAAAGAGAATTGTAGATGAAGAGATCTCTGTGGCTCTTGTAATACCACCCTGGGAAATAGTAGAGGAATTCGAGAAAGCTTATAGAGTCGGCCAATCACCCTTTTCAATGCTAGATAATAGGGTGATTAGGAAGGGTCTGGTCTATAAGAAGCTTGAGAATTTCCAGAGAAATGAGCTTAACCTGTTGTTGGAGGGTAAACATCCTGATGAGTTTGCATATAGGCAAATCACAACAATTGAGCTCAAAAATGGAAAACAGGTCAAGTTCATCTCAGAGCTGTACGGTCGGGAGGGATTATTTGATGGTGTGCCTGAAGACCTGTCCAAAGAAGAACAATTGATCTTTCTTCAGGCCTACACCCGAGAATCCTACCGACTTGTACATGGGAGGTAGATCTCATGGATGGGGTAACAGCTCTGTGTCCAATTCCCCAAGACAGAGCTCCCATCCATACTTAGCCAAACAAACACTTGAGACTACCTCTCCGGCCAGTGCTAATCTGGGTCAACTCCTAATCTGATCTAGGAGGAAATAGACCAATCTTTATGCCACCAATAAGTGGGACATCCAATAATTAGAGGTTTTGGCTGCATTGGTTCAGGGGGAGTTTGTTGGACCAAAAGAACCAATGAGCCAAGATCAGGAAAACCTCTAAGTCCCACATGACATCACAACAACAGCTGAAGACTCCCATCAGCTGTTCTGACAAAGTCTGAAGAATCAACAGCTGAAGTTCAAAGAACTGAAGTACAACAGCTGAAGATCCCAAAGTACTGAAGACAAGTACTGAAGTCTAAAGTACTGATAAACACAAGTACTGAAGACTTCAAGTACTAAAGACAAGTGCTGAAGATCAAAGTCTGAAGAACTGAAGAACTGATGAACAACTGCTGATGCACAAAGTCTGAAGACAACGACTGAAGACATCAGCTGATGACAACTACTGAAGTCATCAGCTGATGAAACATCTGAAGACCAAAGTCTGAAGACCAAGTGCTGAAGTTTCAGAGTTTGTCACAACAGCTGAAGAAGTCTTCTTCAGTTGTTGTGATGGTTTTTCCTTTTCAGTAGTTTATTTCATTTCAGTAGTTGTACAACAACTGAAGAGCATGTTCTTCAGTTGTTATAGTATCAGTAGTTATAAACGACTGAAGAGTTTGTTCTTCAGTCGTTGTAGGATTTCAGTAGTTTACTTTTGTCAGCACTTAGGAACTTTTGTAAGAAGATGTCAGCTGTTGACATCTTCAGTAGTTTTATGTTTTGACAACTGTAATTTAAATATTCAGTGATGTCAGAAAAGGACATCACCACCATGCTCTTGCCGCCTATATAAGGATGGCAAGCCATACAGTTTTAATGGCCGAATCGTGCGAACCAATAGAACATTTATTGTTTTGCAGAAACTCTTCTCTCTATGTTCATGCTTTAATTTGAAATATCTTTATGTTCTTGCTTTAATTGCTAATTAATGAGCTAAATCCGCTGCAAACATAATCTAATTGATCAACGAGAGAGGCTGAGATCCTGTCAGTTTGCGTTTCAATGGTTTAGTATATAGAGCATATCGTTAGGTAGCTAGCCTATGTTCTTGTTACTTAGCGTTTCGAACCGAAGCTGACTGTTTACGTCCTATTTATGTATGTTGTATCCCGTCATGTCTCATCAGACCATGACAATGTGTTTCCACCACGTCTTAACCGACCGTGGCAATCATGTGTTAGGTCAATCAAGCACCCGTTTGACCTCCAATCAAGCTAGCGCGACTAGCCCGGGCGGGGTTTGTCAGACCCAGTAGTACTACTCAAAATTACCTCGCTAATCCCATTACTAACGGTTCGAGTGTGTCAGGACATGTTGTGTGTTTGCACTAACGTAACAAGCGATATCAATAATACTAAAAACCATTTATAAAATATGTTTGCATGTTTTCTCCCCCAAAAAGGAAAGAAAGAAAAATAGGGCCGTGAAACTCACCTTGTTTGCACAGCAATGAACTAATGTTCGCACAACGATTAGGATTTCGGCCAACCTATGTTTCACACCGTGTACGTAAAATTAATATTAATTATTAATTTAAAATATAACAACTGTTCGGTTTTGCGTTCGCGTCTCGGTTACGGTGTCGGTTATTGGTTGTTGAGGTTTTCTCATTCACGTGTAACCCAGTCAAGCAACTTACTCATATTACTATCATAATATTTATGTCACCTTTAACACACCCATGCAACATGCATTTATGCACCCAACATGAAACATACATACACACAGAACACGTATACCCATTTGCTTAACTCATACAACACTCATGCGCCTACCATCTTGTAGTTCATGCGCCTAAACCATGAAAAAGGGGAAATCCTATGCGCCTAAACTTCCTGCCAAACACCACTCACCATTTAATTTTTAATGCATAGTTATATACACCATGTACCACATATATCATGCACATGCAGCCACATGCTTCCATTTATGAAATACACACACACACATGCCAAATCTGCACCCACTGCCAAATTTCCACTTACGGGTTCGACACCTATAAGTGAATTTGTCACCAAAATTTCTCAACAAAATACCAAGTCATTAAGAACCTAGTCCACGTTTTATACATATATATATATATTATATACTTCATACACATCTAAAGAATAAAAGCCCATCCTCATGTTTAAATATACTCCGCTATATTTTAATAGCATGACATTACTATAACAAGAGGTAAACTCAAATTAAATCCATATGATTAATGTATGCATATGATTGGTACAGCACACAATACATGAATGCTACCATCTACTCAACAACATCCCAACCAAAATCCATCTGCCATTATGTAAATTCACACATACATACGCATACAGCCACACACATAGGCGCATGGCACCTTCACATGCATACATACATAACTACATACACACATAATCACACGTGCCCAACACACCTAGGCGCATTACCACCCCCATGCCCCCATCAACACCAACGCACACACACATGCATGAATCACAGAATTTATGCACAATCGGATGAATTTGTCCAACCCACAATTCAATTTAGTGATACCCACTTTTATGTATGCGGAACATGTATATATATACCACCATTTACATACCACATCATGTTCATATTTATGTATATATATATCCACACACATATACACAGAATGCCAACATTCATCCATACACAATGTAACACACACACCATTATATATATATATATATGTATATATATATACAAATTGCAGGGACAATTATATGCATATTACATCAAAGAACCCGCAACACATTCAAGAACGCGTATGTAACCGATTAGCGCAATCCCGTAATGAACCCAACAAACCGGCAATTGAAACCGTAGCCGAAACCGTAACATGAATTCGACACACGACGACGAGTGGGGTACGTACCGAATGGATGAGAGCGGTTTGCTAGTGTTCGCCTGAGAAAGATCGGAGGGCTGCGGAGGTGTCGGTTGTCGTTCTTAAGAGAATCGCCGCAAGGACGTCACGCGAACAAGGGTCACTTGGAGTTGCGGGGCTGCCGGAGTACGTCGGGATGGAGGAAACGGGCTATCGGTGGTGGAGATCGAGCAAAGAAGGGCTACCGTCAAGCGATGTTAGGGTTTGAGGTTTGGAGAAGATGTTGAACAGAATGAAGTGTTTACGGGATTGGTTATTTAATTTAAATGGTTGCATTAGTACTTTCATAGCTTGGCATAACTGCCCCTTACACTTGATCTAATTAACATTACCTGCTAATAATTTTGATTAATATTTTGTATGTTATGAAATGTTTAGTTTGATATTCATAATAATAATTTTTATTATTGAAAGGTATAATAATTTGATAAATCAAAATATAAGTAGTTTAAAATTAAAGGAACAAGGTTAACCAGACAACTCGGGTTGTCACAAAGCGATTCGTAAATGCATCATCTGTATTGGTTTCACCCTTTGTTGATAGGGCAGTGGACATTAATAAGGGTGTAACAAATGAGGTAAGAAAAATATGGAAATTTCTTATGTGTGGTTCAGTTGATGACGAGTAAGTATTTACTCATTACAATGTAACCGTGTTTATTCATATAATGTATACGTAGCATCAATTAATTTATTCAATAATCCAAATTATTATGAACCGTAGGGCGGATCAAAACAACAAAGTGGGAAAGGATAAAGTTATTGCAAGGACATTCGGGTACGTTCATGTCACACCCCCCGCTGATAGCGGAAACACGGGGAATGCGAGCTAGACGGGATCGTCATAACACATGGTATGCAATAGAGTAGCAATAATAATATGATGACAAGCGTGTCATGACGACACCCGAACACAATTGGAGACTTGTGTCGTGTATTGTCAAAGATCACGACAGCATAGCCATAAGCACAACATAAATGATCACATAAACATTAAGGATGACTTGTAATGTAAATTCCCACAACTCGGGAACAAGTGTTCAAAAGAATGTTAATTGTTTAGTGGACTGCAACAATGTACAAAATGTATGTTCAGTCTCAAAATGCATCCTAGGGTCTCCACTAAAAGGCAGCACTCCTAGAACTTCAATTACCCTGATCACCTGAAAAGAAATGCTCAAAACGGTCAACATAATTGTTGGTGAGCTTCGCAGGTTTTAAGTAATAAAAGATGTTATGATGAAAACAGTAAATAAGTTTAATAAAAGTTACCACGACTACACTTATGTGCAGGCGGTTTACCGTTTATAAATAGCTACAGCCAAACCTATTCATCGGTTCCACACGGGAATTGATGGTTGTAAGAAAGGTTTTCTCGAAAAAGAATATAGTTTATAAAGACGTAGCAAGATCCACACAGCGCATACGTTTAGTTTATAACCAAACCAATCCTTAGGTCCCATTACCAGGATTAATGGTTATATAAAAAGGGTTTTCTATAGCACAGTAAGTTTAACTTGACGTAGCAAGATCCACACAGCATAAATGTCAAGTTAAACATGACGTAGCAAGATCCACACAGCGCATACGTATAGGTTACAACCAAACCAATATTTAGGTCCCAATTACCGGGATTAACGGTTGTAATGAATGATCGGCTTAGAAGAACCACACAGAAGAACCACACAAAGGAACCACACAGCCGAGAGCATCCAAGGTCAATGGCATTCACAAGTAGCATAAATTAACACGTAACATCAAATAGTAGTGCATGGTAGTATAAAACCCCTAAGTAACATACATAGGGTAACATAGCACATAGTTCAAGTTCATATAGCAGCAAACAGTCAGGATCATCATGTAACCCGGTTTGAGCACATTCTTAGTATACGGGGATGCTTATGTATAGGGTCCTCCGCAGCATTCCCACCACATCCGCGATATACATAGAATGATACCTAAACCAGTTACATGACATCCATTTATCCTTAGCATCCATTAACAAGTTTAGCAAGGTAAGTTACTCATGTAAGTAGCAGCCAACTTCCACTAAGGAAGGTGCCTGAAATTAAGTAAATAAGTGAGCATTCTTTTCCCCCAAGTAGAAAAAATATTCGAAAAGGTTTTATAAGCGTAAAACGGGGCCACGAAACTCACTGAACAGATGATAAGCACGATTGATGTATGGTTTCCTGGAATAAGATGCTAGGAACCGTCAAACACCTATTGACAGTTACTGATAAGCATTAGTAATGATCATAACGCATAATGTGATGTTCGATAGGTGCGGGCAGTTTCGGTTCGGTCGTGGGTAGTACACACAAGCAGTCACACACACCTCAGACCTTATGTAGGTCCAAGCATTTAAAGATAGCCGTCATGGCTATGACATTCGAGCAGTGACATTATTTTTGATGTTATCTCATCACACAAGGCACTCAAAAAGGGGAAAACCACACATACGCGCGTCACACACAATACACAGGAAAACTCCACACAATGACTCTATTCACACAACAAGACCCGACGCACGACTGACACTCCATTCGCACGAGTCGACCTTCAGTCGTACGAATTAGCTACTTTCGTCCGATTGAACCTTCATTCGTGCGACTAAGCTTCCAATCGTACCATGCATCACCAGTCGCACGACCCAACAGCCAGTTACGCGACTCAATGTCCCCTCGTGCGAATCAGGTTCATTCGCGCGATTGGACCTTCTTTCGCGTGACAGGCCTCCGATCGTGCGATTCACACACAATCGCACACAGTTCACATTCGCATGACTCTGTCGCGCGACAACTCCAGTCGCCCCACTCGGTCGCGCGACACACAATCATTCGCACCCACCGACAGCTGCGCGACACAACTGCGCGACTTACCTAATCGCACAGACACAATTCGCACGCACACACCCAGTCGCATGCCCCCAGTCGCGCGACAACCCTATTCGCGCCGACGGGGGTCGCGACTGCAGGAAGTTGCAGGGCGGCCTTCGGCTGCCCGATCATGAGTTTTACCCAACCAGAACTTCCAGGACTCATTTCCTAACTTATCTAGGCATGATTCACCCACTGGAACACAACACACAAGCCCACACGACCTCATGTGCTCGGATGAACCCGAGCACCCGAAAACCCTAGAAACGCAGAAGTAAACGTAAGAAATGGGACGACCGAGGTCGTCTACCTGTAAGAAGCGTGTAGACTCAGCTGTAGTCGAAGTCTTGACGGTGAAAACGAGACGAAAATGGACGATTTTGGTGCAAGATTGAGAGAGAAATGGAGATGGAGGTGAAGAGGAAGAAGAACAAATGGTGGGGAAATGGCTGGAAAAGGGTATTTATACCCAGCCAAGTTTGGCAATTTGTCAGGTGTAGTCCCTGTACTTTGCTCCCGAGCCCCCGAACTTGCTTCCGTTGTAAACGACGTAAACACGCGCGTTATATTAATTATAAGGATGTGTTTAATGGTGTTTATGATGAGGTTCATATTACTTGACATAATATAATTAGTGGTGTCGGTTGCGATATTTGTGAGCGTTTTGGATGGTAAGGTCGCGAATAAAGGTATCACGAACGTCAGAGAAAACTAAACAAGTATGGTGACCTCATAAATAGTCTGTGAAGATGAAAAATTAACGCTCTAATAACAGTTAACGAGATTTCACGTTAGATGACAAACCTTGAAGTGACGGATGTCACGGTATCCCCCAGTTGAGAGAATTTCGTCCCGAAATTCAACTGGTGTTGGGTGCAAGAGCGTCATCCTCAAATAGGTATGGATACTTGAGTTTCATCTGGTCCTCTCGTTCCCACGTGAACTCTGGTCCTTGCTTGTAGTTCCATCTCACGCGAACGATTGGTATCTTGCTGCGTCTCAAGCGTTTGTCCTTTCGGTCTATGATCTCGATAGGCTCCTCGATGAAATAAAGCTTTTCGTCGATCTTGATTTCCTCAATTGGTACGTGTAAGGACTCATCCGCCAAACACTTCTTGAGGTTCGACGCGTGAAAAGTATCATGTACACCACTGAGTTCTTGTGGCAACCTCAATCGGTAAGCCACCGGACCGATTCTTTCTGTAATCTCGGATGGTCCTACGTATCGAGGGGCTAACTTCCCTTTCCAGATCGTACAATCCCTTTCCAGGGAGAGACTTTGAGTAAGACGTGATCTCCAACATGAATTCTAGAGGCTTCCAACGGTTGTCGGCATAGCTCTTTTGGCGATCTCTTGCAGCTTTTAGTCTATCTTTGATTTGGAAAAATTTCGCCAGTTGTCTCTTGAATGATCTCTGGGCCCGTAAGCTGGCTCTTACCAATCTCAGCCCATCAAACTGGAATCTACATTTTCTCCCGTATAATGCCTCAAATGGAGCACATCCAATGCTTGTATGATAGCTATCGTTGTAGGAGAACTCAATCAATGGTATATGAGCGTCCCAGCTACCACCAAAATCGATTGCACAAGCTCTGAGCATGTCTTCCTACGTTTGTATCGTTCGTTCACTTTAGCCATCTATTTGTGGGTGATAGGGTACTCATACCTAATCGAGTGCCCATCGCTTTTTGTAATGTTTGTCAAAATCGTGAAGTGAATCGGTTGTCACGGTCGGATATGATTGACACCGGCACACCGTGTTGTGTCGCGACCTCCTTAATGTACAATTCGCCAACCTTTCCATCTTGTAATCCTCCCTGATCGGTATGAAATGAGCGGACTTCGTCATCCGATCCACTACGACCCATATCGAGTCGTGTTCGTTACTTGTTCTAGGGAGTTTGGTAATGAAGTCCATAGTTATGTTCTCCCATTTCCACTTGGGAATCTCTATTGCTGTAATAATCCCGATGGTCTTTGATGTTCGGCCTTAACTTTCAAGCACGCCAAGCATCGGCTTACATACATAGCAATGTCTCTCTCCATGCCTGGCCACCAGTATAGATCCTTAAGATTGTGATACATACTGCACCAGGATGAACAGAATATCATGTCTTGTGCGCTTCCTCCATGATCAGGGTACGAACATCTCTCCAAATGGGGTGCCCATATGCTATCCATGAAGTACTGTATGCCATCATCCTTACAAATCATCTGTTTGTCTAACCCTCGGAATTCTTCTCCCACAAGGTTTTCTTCCTTCAATGCATCACTTTGTACAAGTTGGATCTGAGCTTTCAAATTTGTTTGAATAGTCAATCCTAAAGCTTGAGCACATAGTGATTTCACATAGTGATTTCTTAGGGCGTCAGCCATCACATTTGCTTCCCTTCCAATCAAACTTCTCGTCTTTCTGAGTCATCAAGGTTAACGGTAGGGCCACCTTTGAGAAATTTGCCATGAAGCGACGATAGTATCCGGCCAAACCTAACAATTGCCGTATCTCTGAAGGTGTTTGGGGTGTATCCCATTTCTTCACATTTCAATCTTGCCAGGGTCCACATGAATTCCATTTTCGTTAAGTACATGACCCAAGAACTTCATTTCTCGAAGCCCGAATTCACACTTCGAGAACTTGGCGAAAAGTTTCTCTTCCTTCACCAGTTCTAGAATTGCTCGAAGGTGTTCTTCGTGATCCTCTTTCGAACGAGAATAGATGAGTATGTCGTCTATGAACATGTTCACGAACTTATCAAGATAAGGCTTGCACACCCGATTCATCAGATCCATAAGGACAGCTGGTGCGTTGGTCAGCCCGAATGGCATGACCAAGAACTCATAGTGCCCGTAACGAGTTCTAAATGCCGTTTTTGGAATATCATCCTCGAATACTCTTAGCTGATGATATCCAGATCGGAGGTCGATCTTAGAGAAGTATGAAGCTCCTTGTAACTTGGTCAAATAAGTCATCAATTCTTCACAGTCAACTTGTTCAACTCGCGAAAATCGATGCACATGCGGAGCGACCCGTCTTTCTTTTTGACAAATAGGACCGGTGCTCCCCATGGCGAATGACTCAGTCGAATAAAACCCTTCCCTAGTAGTTCCTGTAATTGGTTAGATAATCCTTGTATTGCAGACGGTGCTAACTGATACAGTGCTTTTGCTACCGGCATAGCTCCAGGAACTAACTCCATACGAAATCCCACCTGTCGTGGAGGAGGTAATCTTGACCAACACCCTCGGCTCCGTTTTTTGATAACCAATCCATTCCCATAATCCCAACTCGAAAGGTATTATGTCTATGTCAAAGGCATGATTCTCCAATATCCTAGAGCACTCTCTAAAAATCTCACCTGCTAGTACACCCTACCGTTGGCCATTTCTACAGGGAGGCTAGTCTCTAGTCTACTATCAAGGCAAGTGTGTGTACAAAATCAAAAGATATGAAACTATTGTTTGCTCCAGTACCATTCAATTTGAAGACGAAGGGGTGGTTGAGCAAAATACGTACCTGTATCAACATTCGGGTCCTGACGGGCGCTATTTGCTCCGTTAACGTATGCACGTCCTTTGGCAGCACTTCTTTGATTCTCTTGGCCTGGGTTGCCAGCTATGGCCATCACTTGGTGCTGGTTATTCCCTTGCTGACACAGTGCCCTATTCAGTCTGGGGCACGTGTTCCGGTAGTGACCAAGACCTCCACACTCACAACAAGCTCTGGCATTCCCGACGGGGTTAACCGCGTTGACGTGTGTCACTAGGTTCGGTGCAACTCTACAATCTCTCGCTAGGTGCCCCGGGCGCCTACAGTTCGCACACGACCGACACGGCATTACTGGGGGGTGATGAAGGTTGCACCTGTCACATTTCGGGTGCGGGCCAGCATATTCTTTCTTTCCCTGAGTCACAGCCCCAAAATTTTGGGTCATCTTGGCCTTCTTGTCATACCTTCCAGCGTTAGACCGGCTCGTTTCCCCAGCCTCCTTTCTCTTCTCTGTTCCTTGGTTATACTGATCGTTAGTATCATTACTCCTGTGGAATTGTTAATTCAGAAGAGTGTCGCTCACTTGAGTCACTATAGTTGGAATCAGTGCGGCTAGCTGCTGAGCGATCATAGCAGCTATATCAGGGTTTTCAGTTCCCTGGTTGTCACCAGCTGGGGCGCCACCTGCTCTTGGTGATCTACCCCTACCTCTACCTTGTGGGTCTCACCATCTTGGTTGGTACCACGTGTGACTCTTGGGCGGCATCTTCTAATCATAGAAAGATGTAAACATGTAAGCTTTAGTCACTTCTGAGATACATGTATGATTCCACTCATCAAGTTCCGATAACCCATGCTTTGGTCCATCAAGATTGTCACGTAACCCAGTTTAAGCACATTCTTAGTATATCGGTGATGCTTATATATAGGGTCCCCCACAGCGTTCCAACCGCATCCATGATATACCTTGAATGACACTTAAATCGTTTACATGACATCCTAATTTCCCTTAGCATAATCCCGATAATTAACATAATATAATGTGTAGGGAGTATCATCACTCCTCTACATTTCTTGAAGCCTACTTTTATTCTAAGCATTCAATCAGCTCCTTAGTTACTGAAATGCTAAGTGGAGGAATGTTTCGCGGAAGGCAGGATCAATGTCATGATTGGAAGTACCATGATGGCTCTAAATAGGACAGGACTTAAGTAGTGGTACGTGTTAGTAATGTTATGTTACCCTTAATAAAGCCTCACTAGGATTATGATCCTAGCACACCCTAGGATATAAAATAGCAACTAGTAATACTCGTGATTGTTACCTCATGGTAAGATTAGCCAGACTTCTCATGCACGGCGAATTGCAATTACGTGTGCACCCGTAATGGTAATTTGCCTTGCATGGTCACCCTAAGCTTCACTTACCCCAAGTTAACATCATAGTATTGTCCACATGTCCCTGAACTAATAGTATTCCAATAGTAGAATGTAATAGCAAGTAAACTCTAAGCACATAAGCATAATATATATAATGATAGCTGCCTATCCTTCATACCTTCAGGATTTCAAGCATAACCATGTTAGGGTCGGATTTAGTATCCGAGATCAAGCGCAATGTATGATCTGTGACTATCTTTTCAGGTCTACATACCCGAATTTGGTTATGATAACTTGGCGCACAGAGGGAACGGAAGATCCAATAGAAAGCACCTCATGAGGGACGAGCACAAGGGCTCAAACACAAGGTGAAGATCACATGACAGTAGGATAATCGAACATGTAAAGAGGAACACATACACGAGATATATAAATGCACACAAGCTTAAGCATGCAAATCTACATGAAGGTTCCTAGGTTATAGTCTAGGTCAAGTGTAATTGCCTAATTCTCTATAACCAATGGCTCTGATACCAGTCTGTCACACCCACCGCTGATAGCGGAAACACGGGGAATGCGAGCTAGACGGGATCGTCATAACACATGGTATGCAATAGAGTAGCAATAATAATATGATGACAAGCGTGTCATGACGACACCCGAACACAATTGGAGACTTGTGTCGTGTATTGTCAAAATCACGACAGCATAGCCATAAGCACAACATAAATGATCACATAAACATTAAGGATGACTTGTAATGTAAATTCCCACAACTCGGGAACAAGTGTTCAAAAGAATGTTAATTGTTTAGTGGACTGCAACAATGTACAAAATGTATGTTCAGTCTCAAAATGCATCCTAGGGTCTCCACTAAAAGGCAGCACTCCTAGAACTTCAATTACCCTGATCATCTGAAAAGAAATGCTCAAAACGGTCAACATAATTATTGGTGAGCTTCGCAGGTTTTAAGTAATAAAAGATGTTATGATGAAAACAGTAAATAAGTTTAATAAAAGTTACCACGACTACACTTATGTGCAGGCGGTTTACCGTTTATAAATAGCTACAGCCAAACCTAGTCATCGGTTCCACACAGGAATTGATGGCTGTAAGAAAGGTTTTCTTGAAAAAGAATATAGTTTATAAAGACGTAGCAAGATCCACACAGCGCATACGTTTAGTTTATAACCAAACCAATCCTTAGGTCCCATTACCGGGATTAATGGTTATATAAAAAGGGTTTTTCATAGCACAGTAAGTTTAACTTGACGTAGCAAGATCCACACAGCGCATACGTGTCAAGTTAAACATGACGTAGCAAGATCCACACAGCGCATACGTATAGGTTACAACCAAACCAATCTTTAGGTCCCAATTACCGGGATTAACGGTTGTAATGAATGATCGGCTTAGAAGAACCACACAGAAGAACCACACAGAGGAACCACACAGCCGAGAGCATCCAAGGTCAATGGCATTCACAAGTAGCATAAATTAACACGTAACATCAAATAGTAGTGCATGGTAGTATAAAACCCCTAAGTAACATACATAGGGTAACATAGCACATAGTTCAAGTTCATATAGCAGCAAACAGTCAGGATCATCATGTAACCCGGTTTGAGCACATTCTTAGTATACTGGGGATGCTTATGTATAGGGTCCTCCGCAGCATTCCCACCACATCCGCGATATACATAGAATGATACCTAAACCAGTTACATGACATCCATTTATCCTTAGCATCCATTAACAAGTTTAGCAAGGTAAGTTACTCATGTAAGTAGCAGCCAACTTCCACTAAGGAAGGTGCCTGAAATTAAGTAAATAAGTGAGCATTCTTTTCCCCCAAGTAGAAAAAAATATTCGAAAAGGTTTTATAAGCGTAAAAAGGGGCCACGAAACTCACTGAACAGATGATAAGCACGATTGATGTATGGTTTCCTGGAATAAGATGCTAGGAACCGTCAAACACCTATTGACAGTTACTGATAAGCATTAGTAATGATCATAACGCATAATGTGATGTTCGATAGGTGCGGGCAGTTTCGGTTAGGTCGTGGGTAGTACACACAAGCAGTCACACACACCTCAGACCTTATGTAGGTCCAAGCATTTAAAGATAGCCTTCATGGCTATGACATTCGAGCAGTGACATTATTTTTGATGTTATCTCATCACACAAGGCACTCAAAAATGGGAAAACCACACATACGCGCGTCACACACAATACACAGGAAAACTCCACACAATGACTCTATTCACACAACAAGACCCGACGCACGACTGATACTCCATTCTCATGAGTGGACCTTCAGTCGTACGAATTAGCTACTTTCGTACGATTGAACCTTCATTCGTGCGACTAAGCTTTCAATCGTACCATGCATCACCAGTCGCACGACCCAACAGCCAGTTACGCGACTCGACGTCCCCTCGTGCGAATCAGGTTCATTCGCGCGATTGGACCTTCTTTCGCGCGACAGGCCTCCGATCATACGATTCACACACAATCGCACACAGTTCACATTCGCATGACTCTGTCGCGCGACAACTCTAGTCGCCCCACTCGGTCGCGCGACACACAATCATTCGCACCCACGGACAGCCGCGCGACACAACCGCGCAACTTACCTAATCGCACAGACACAAGTCGCACGCACACACCCAGTCGCATGCCCCCAGTCGCGCGACAACCCTATTCGCGCCGACGGGGGTCGCGACTGCAGGAAGTTGCAGGGCGGCCTTCGGCTGCCCGATCACGAGTTTTACCCAACCAGAACTTCCAGGACTCATTTCCTAACTTATCTAGGCATGATTCACCCACTGGAACACAACACACAAGCCCACACGACCTCATGTGCTCGAATGAACCCGAGCACCCGAAAACCCTAGAAACGCAGAAGTAAACGCAAGAAATGGGACAACCGAGGTCGTCTACCTATAAGAAGCGTGTAGACTCAGCTGTAGTCGAAGTCTTGACGGTGAAAACGAGACGAAAATGGACGATTTTGGTGCAAGATTGAGAGAGAAATGGAGATGGAGGTGAAGAGGAAGAAGAACAAATGGTGGGGAAATGGCTGGGAAAAGGGTATTTATACCCAGCCAAGTTTGGCAATTTGTCAGGTGTAGTCCCTGTACTTTGCTCCCGAGTCCCCGAACTTGCTTCCGTTGTAAACGACGTAAACACGCGCGTTATATTAATTATAAGGATGTGTTTAATGGTGTTTATGACGAGGTTCATATTACTTGACATAATATAATTAGTGGTGTCGGTTGCGATATTCGTGAGCGTTTTGGATGGTAAGGTCGCGAATAAAGGTATCACGAACGTCAGAGAAAACTAAACAAGTATTGTGACCTCATAAATAGTCTGTGAAGATGAAAAATGAACGCTCTAAGAACAGTTAACGAGATTTCACGTTAGATGACAAACCTTGAAGTGACGGATGTCACAGTTCATATAAGTCTATTGTTTGTTAGTATGTACATCAGTGAACACATATGGATACATATATGTTAGTAGTCTTTAAAATGTTTTGATTATATCCCTTTTAGTATCCATATTGATGGTGATATTTAATTGTTTATTAGTATGTGCATATATGTAGGCAGATGTTTACATATATGTAAGCAGTCATGGTAGATATAATGATTATGACCCTTTTAGTACAAAGGGAGTGGTTCCTAAGAAAACCACTATTCTTAATTGTTTGTTAGTTAGTGCATATATGTAGGCAGATGTTTACATATATGTAAGCAGTCATTAAAATATATTCATTATGACCCTTTTAGTATAAATATTGATATGCATTTTATATTGTTTGTTAGTATGTACATCACTGTTGACATATGTATACATATATGTAATCATTCTTTTAAAATGTTTTCATTATGTCCCTTTTAGTACCTTGATTGATAGTCATTTATTATTGATTGTTAGTATATGCATATGAACACAGATGGGTACATATATGTAAGCAGTCTTTAAAAAGTTATTATTATGTCACTTTTAGTACACAGATTGATATGCATTTACTGTTGTTAGTTAGTATGTACATCAGTGAACACAGATGATTACATATATGTAATCATTATTTAAAATGTTATGAATTTGTGCCTTTTATAACCCAGATTGATATTCATTTGTTACAGTTTATTAGTACGTAAATTTTTGAACACAGATGGATACATATATGTAATCAGTTGATACATATATGTAAATAGTGTTATAAATGTTTTGATTATGTCCATTTTAGTACGCAGATTGAGATGCATTTCCTTTTGTTTGTTATTATGTACATCAATGAACACATATGGATACATTAACCTTTTTATATGTTTGTAGATTAAAAAATATATGACTTGGTGTATGCAGAAAGTTCATAGTTGGTACAAAATCAGGGGATGGTACAACATAGTACCTTCTTACTTCTTTACAACCTGGTCAGCAATTGTACACCGATGTTATTGATTATTGGGCAAAGGTGCTAAATTATGAGGAGAGATATAGAAGTGCCAGTTCACTGTATCGTATGTTTTGTGGGACCACAACATTTGTAAGTGAAAAATACTAATGTACAAATGCATCATAAATGATTTTATGCATTATTAATACATAAATTATTGTTATATTGATGTGCAGCTAGGATGGATCGTGAACAGTAGTAAAGAAACCTTTGAGGAACGGTTTAGATTCTTTTCTTCCTACTGGAACGAGTTTCTTCAAGAATGTGATAAGGTGGAAGATGTGAAATTATTTGACGTTGTGATGTTCCCCATTTTAGAAGGAAATTATTACTACTTGATATGCTTTAATTTCAAATATCCAGGTATCATGATCATTGATAATATGAACGAGAAAGAAAGTTTTGTTAATGTTGTCGATGATCCAGATTATAATAAAAAGTCAACAGCTCTCAAAGTGGTTAGTTGTTAGAACAATCCTTTACATTTATGTAGCTATTTAAGTTTGATTAGATTAAGTATGAACTAAGTTTATATTTCTTTAAACTGTTTTACAGAAAGAAATCTTTGTGTATTATCTGCAATCAATTGGACACCCAAAGTGGAGTCAAATCGATTCATGTTACCCAGAAAAACTCAGAATTGGATGGGCGACATCAAAGAACTATGTGGATTGTGGAGTTTTCGTCATACGGCATATGGAAATGTATATGGGTAATCATGTGAAGAACTGGGACTGCGGATTTCCAAGTGATGAAAAGAGGAAGAAAACCAAAATAGCTTCTTTGAGAAAGAAGTATGCTTTTAAAATTCTGATGTCAGATATTAACGTATATCGCGACAAAGTAATGATGGAGGCAGAAGACACGGTGAATGAAAAAGTATACTAGATTAGATCTTTATGATTTTTGATTTTTTTTGTTGAACCAATAGGATTGTAAGAAATCTTCTTTTGGGAAATTTGAATGATTAACAGTTCAGATGTTATAAAATCTGATGTTTGAATTACAAGTTTGTATGTTCTATGCTTATGGGATTTGTATCTTACACGGGTGAAAGCTTGTTTACGTATTTGTATATGCTTACATTAAATGGGTCTATATATAAAGAACTAATACATCTTGTTTTGAGATAAAAAAGCAGTATGATGATGTTTGATAACATATATGCTTACATAAACACTTGTAACATATAATTTGCTTACATATATGTAAACATTTGAAAAAATTGTTAAAAATTTGTGTGTACAGATTTACTATATGTAAGAATATATCAAATTTGCAATATGATGTTTTGCTTTCATGAATTTTTGTATTATGTATATGGTAAATAACCCGGATACATGAATATAAAAGTATTATATGCTTACATATATATTTACATGTGTTTATGCTAATATATATATTGCTTACTTATATGTAAGCATTTGCAAATATGTTGAACATAGGGTGAGGACTGTTTATATATAAATAAATAACGATGGACCAACAAATCATTTATCATGTTACACCCAAAGCAATGAAATATAATCCATCCGTAACAAATGTGCGTAAAACATTACTCAATTACAAACATAATTAAAACGACAAACTTATAAGAAACTATGTTAACGCAAAATCTTATATGTGTGTGTATGCCAATTAATAATGATACTAAACTGCATCGGAATCTCCGTAATCGTGATTTATTCCATTGTCAGAATCAAATGTTTCATCTTCCATAAGAGATGCGTCTTTGGAAATATCACCTTGGTCCATCTTATCCTTCAATTTCTTCTTTTCGGGACAGTTTCTGGAATCGTGATCATTTACCACTTTATGACAAAAATTGCACAACATGTAGCTTCTTTTTTTCTTGACTTTTGCCTTCTCCCTTGGACCAATTAGTCTTCGTTTTGTACCACATCCTTTTTTTCTTATACCTTGCGGAGCGTTGACTACAATATTTTTTGGTTCGGATTGTCCTATCAGCTCTTCAATTACAACACCAGTGTTATTTTTAGCATGATGCACTGGAAAGTCATCAAATATTTTTCCTTTAGTTTCTCGACATGCTTGTCAAGCCATGCTAGTCGCTCAGTGTCATGTCTTAACAAATCAGCACATTGTTGCATGTTTTCATCACACGATGTCTAATTATTGAATTTTTACTTTGATTCACACCATATCGGTTGGCAATACTAAAAAATGTTTAGGTAGAACATCTCTTCTCCATAGAACATGCACGTATTGATCTGGAATTTTGTCAATTTTATGGTGTCTAAACACATAAAAAACATGACGACACAGATAACCAATACGCGTGAAGCCCATGCAAGAACATGTAATTGAGTTGTCAAGTAATTGAAGCATTACCTATGAAATAAAACAATTTGGATTAGATAAATAATTAATAGGATACAATTCAGCAATAAATTGAAACATATAAAAACATGTAAAAATTTAGACAAGTTTTAACCTTGAACTCGTTGATAATGTCCGACCTATTGTCTTCGTGGGCGATCATATAAACGTAGGTTCCATCCAGAATCTCACGATTAACTATGTAACATAATGATGTGCATTTATGTATCTCCTTTTGGACTTCTAAAAATATGTTGCGTGTGTAAATCTCAGCCGCGTGACGTTCGATTGCTAAAAAAGTACGATGTGTTGGTACGGTAGTTACAGTGCTATATTCTAACAAACGTTGGTTATACCTTTGTCCATCCATCGCAGAGTCAAAGCACAACAAGAATTGAACAAGAGTATTGGATGCACTTGAGTTGACTTAAAAATAAGAATTAGAACTTTCACACCTAGAGGTAGTCTTCATTAAGCAGCACATGGGTATATCTTTGAAATAACCAGGAACCCATTGATCTCTAATGGAGAACATGTCAGACAACCAAGGGTGATCTTGCAAACTGTACTCTTCCATCAGCAAAATCCAATGACGTTCAAACTCAGATGGTTTCATGTACACGTTCCAAACTAACTTATGAATAGATGCACGTAAATTAGTGTTATTCAACTTGTTCCCAGTAACCTACACACAAAAAATGGGGTGATTCCTTATACGTAAAGATTAATATTTAGAACATACATATATGTAAGTCAAAGTTATGTATCTAAGAATATCAATATAAGAATGCGATATTTACAAATAATGAAGACATTAAAGTAAATTTAAAATAATAAGTATATAATACTTTTGATGGAAGTTTCATAGTGATATGCCACATGCACAAACGATGTATTGATTTGTCAAAAACCGTATTGACCGCTACTTTCATAGACGCATCCTGATCCATAAGAATTAACATTGGTTGTTTGTTGTTATGGGCTTTAACGAAGCAATTGAGTAACCACGTGTAAGATTCAATTGTCTCATCATACAACAACCCGGCACCAAAAGTTACACACTTTTTATGGTGATCAACACCGGTGAATGGAACAAAAGTCATGTTATACCTGAAAAAAAAGAAGTTAATTATAAATAAGTTTAATTTATTACTGAATAGACAAAAAAAACTTACTTATTTGTCTGGTATGTTGCATCGAATGCCAAGACATCGCCAAAAGCATCATAACTTACCTTCGAAACATTGTCCACCCAAAAAAATGATCTAGCCTCACCATCAACAACAACATACTCGAAACTGAAATTTTCTCTATACATCTTGCGTTCTTTCAATGTATCTACGAACATTTGTGCGTCTCTTTTACCAATGTACTTGGTAATATCACGACTGAAATTTTTATAGTCTGTTTTTATACCACGCACCATGTGATGGCCACCCTTTAATGCAACTTGTAGCCTATGAGCTTTGGTTGGCCCAATATTTGCCAATCGACATTTGGCAATATACTCTTGGTCAACAAAATTCAACTTCCGTCTTTTTCGTGTTAGATCCAAATTGTCCGAATTCACTAATCCGTGGTTATGAACCTCATCGAATTCATATAACTCAAAAGCTTAGGTACTTAAAATAGCTCTTAGTTTTATACGTGCTCGGCAATTAGTAAATTTGTAATTTGTCCGACGAGGAGGGGACTTTGACGTGGATTCCAAAGTGTCAACAACTTGACCATTAGGCTTACCAGCTTTGGTACACAACATGTATCTGTGAGTAATCACCCCATCCTATCTTTTCATTGCACCTAGTCGAGTAGACAAACCAGCCCTCTCAGCATACGCTTCGTACATATTCATCACATCTTGCCATGTATCGAATTTGGTTCCTACAACAAGCTTGTACTCAACTGGAACATTAGGAGTCCAGTATCGTGTTCCATTTGGAGATTCATAAACATTGGTAGATAAAGAACCTTGATAGTGACAAAAAATATAATAAGTCAGTACAGTTGTCACACCCCAACCTTGACGGCAGAATCGTCGAAATGTGAGGGTTAAGATTGTTCACAGCCACATAACGCTATGTTAAAATATAAAATACCATTAATGAATTGTTTCAACATCACATACATCAAGTCTCATGAATAATAGAACAAACAAAAATAGGAATCCAATTTTCTTATTAAGTCTAGGTCCATGTCCTAGGTCTGAGCATTTCTTCAATCATCATTAAGCTTGCACATTACCTGAAACATGTTGAAAATAAAGTCAACTAACTAGTTGGTGAGTTCTCATGGTTTTAAATACAATAAAAAAATTATATGTGGCAATTCTAGTCATTGGTCACAAGATAGTAAGTATATAGAACATGCATAGTTACAATCAAACCTCGACTGAATAATATGAATAAGCATGATCAGCTAAATGTATTTGGTTCCCTAGTGCACAAGCATACGGCTCCTAGGAGCCGGCAATCCCTCGGCTTTAGCACCAAATAGGCTTGTCAGGCCCAAAGATCTAAGACTTCGCCAGGCTAGTAATAGTTAATGATTGCACACGTATGTCACATCTCATATTATACTTAACATACTCAAACAACCACGACTATGTAAAGAATTGCACGTGTGTAATAAGTATCAAAGCGTGTATGAGTAAATTTGTATAAGCAACATGTTTCACCCCGAAAGGTGTGAAATAAACGTAAAGCGGGGCATAAGAACTCACAGGTTTAATTAATAGGCGACTCGTAGATGAAACAAGAATAATCACGAATAAGATTTCCAACACAACGTCACAAGGCACCTAAATAAATAAGGTAGCGCGTTATAATAGGTTTGATGATTAATTATTAGGTTTTAAGGTTCTTAATTGTAGATCAATTAGGAGTTAATAATTATTCGTATTACATGTTAATAATATGATCGGGTTAATGGAACGAATGGATTTTTGAACGTGAAATAATTAATTGATGGCACGTATGAGAAAGAAATAAATAAAGAAAGGCCTAATCTAATTGTACGTTAAACCGATTTTTAAAGATTGTATATAATAATTACAATCAGTGATTTAACTATTAAAAGAACTATATATAAATATATATATAGGTATAAGTAACTAAACAATTTAATTGTTTGACAATATATATATATATATATATATATATATATATGTATATATATATATATATATGTATATATATATGTATATATATATATATATATATGTATATATATGTATATATACAAGTATTATATTTACCCATTCCTTTTATACTTTTAGAAATACAACAATGTATTTATAAATACGAAAGTATTTTTATAAAAATTAATTTAGTCACAAAATAGTTAAACAAAAGTTTAAATAAATTCTGCATTTTATAAAATAATTTTAGAAATTTTTAGAATTTAAAAAGGTTAAATAAATAAAAAGAAATGAAGAAAAGAAAGAAAAAAAAATCAAAAAAAGAAAGGGGGGGTTGCCCGGGGTCGAACCCGGGACCTCCCCTGAAACATGGAGCTTAGGGACCTGTGAACCAGGTCCGTAGCCTTGGTTCACATCTGTTTGATTTAAATTTATCCCCAGCTTCCTGGTTTACCCCCAAATCGATAAACCCTAGTTTCAATAGAATCGAAAATCGACCCTCGATTCGGTGTTAATCACCTAAATCATCATAGGGCTTTTGATCCTTGAACAAAAACGAGCAGAAAACATGTTTTAATTACCCGATTTGATGAGTTTTTGGGTGATTTCGAGTTCGACTTAGTCTCGGATGTTCTTGAGTTGGGGCTTTTTGATTGGGAGGGTTTCTGGTGAAATTGTGGGTTCGGAGAGTTTAGGAACTTCAAAATGAATCAGAAGCCCCCAATTTATAGTCTTGATTTCATGGTTTTGTGCGTAACTCATTCAATTTGAAACCGCATTCGAATTTACTAAAATTGTGAGATTCAAGCTATTAATTTGTGATACCGATTGATTGATTAATTGGTTAGACCGCGTATTAACTTAAGGGGTGATTGATTCGGTCGAATTTGTGAATTTGGTCAAGATTTGATTCAAAATTTCATAACGGTTAGCCTCGGTTTGATTTGGAAGGTTTGCACGAGCAGGAAACTCAAATTGGGTTGGGGTTCGAGTTCGAAACATGGGGCCGACGGTGTTGTGCCGGTTTTCTTGGTCTAATTGCATTAAAACGAGGGTTTGAAGCCTCGCCGGAGCTTCGGCGGAGGCCACCGGAAAAACGGGCAAAAGAAAACACAAAAGTTACACTTTCAGCCCCTGAAGTTTGGGCTAATGGTTAAAACACCCTAAACCTTGATTTTCAAGTTTAAAATTTTACAAAACACCCTCCTGAACTTTGTACTAACTTAAAATTTATTATTATTACTATTATTATTTTTATTATTATTATTATGATTATTATTGTTATTATTATTTAGTATAGTTATTATTGTTATTATTATTATTGTTATTGCTATTATTACTATTATTACTATCATTATTATTATTATTATTATTATTATGGCTATTATTATTATATTATTATTATTATTATTATTATTATTATTATTATTATTATTATTATTATTATTATCATTATGCTAATTAATCCTTAAAGAATTAAAATTTACGAATGAGTCCATGCACTTAAATAAAATGACAAATATGAACACAAGGTATAATACAAAGATACAGGATGTTACAGTCTCCCTAACTTAAAAGAATTTCGTCCCGAAATTAAAATAAAATAATAAAAAAAGGGTTACAAGAAAAGGGAAGGGTACGTCTTCTTCATATGTTCTTCACGCTCCCAAGTGAATTCCGCTTCTCGTTTGTTCTCCCATCGAACCTTTACAATTGGGGTCGTAGAGGTCCTAGTCTCCTTCATAATGCGATCCATGATTTCGACGGGTTTCTCAACGAAGTGTAGTGACCCGTCGATCTGAATGTCTTCCAATGGCACATACAAGTTTTCGTCGGCTAAACACTTCCTCAGATTCGAGACGTGGAAGACCGGGTGAATCCCACTAAGGTCGGAGGGTAGTTCTAGTTTGTAGGCCACTCTCCCGATTCTTTTCAGAACCTTGAAAGGTCCTACAAACCTTGGAGTTAACTTACCTTTTCTTCCAAAGCGAACCACTCCCTTCCACGGTGAAACCTTGAGAAGGACCATCTCCCCAACTTGGAATTCTAGTGGCTTGCGACGTTTATCGATGTAGCTCTTCTGTCGACTCCTTGCCGTTTCCAAGTTCTTGCGGATGATAGCAACTTTATTGGTCGTCTCTTGTATGAGTTCGGGGCCGGTGATAAGATTTTCGCCAATGTCGGTCTAGTAAATCGGGGAACAACACTTACGATCGTAAAGTGCTTCAAACAGTGCCATTTGGATGCTCGAATGGTAACTGTTCTTGTAGGAGAATTCTGCGAGCGGTAGATGTGTATCCCAGTCGCCACCAAAATCAAGGACACAGAGACGCAACAGGTCTTCCAGAGTTTGGATCGTCCGCTCATTTTAACCATCGGTTTAGGGATGGTAAGCCGTGCTTAAATCCAATTGCGTACCCAGAAGTTCTTGCATAGAAGACCAGAAGTGAGAAGTGAATCGAGCGTCTCGGTCGGATATAATGTGAAGAGGCACACCATGACGGCTTACGATCTCGTCGATGTAAATCCGGGCTAACCTTGATGTCTTATATGTGTCGCGTATGGGTATGAAATATGCCGACTTGGTCAATCGGTCGACGATTACCCATATGCTATCGTGCCCGCGAGATGTTCGAGGCAGCTTGGTTATGAAGTCCATGGATATATGTTCCTATTTCCATATGGGAATTTTGGGTTGTTCGAGTAAACCACTTGGACGTTGGTGCTCCGCTTTAACCTTCGTGCATGTAAGGCATTTAGCAACGTAGGTTGCTATGTCTCGTTTCATTCCGGGCCACCAATATTGACTCCGTAAGTCCATGTACATCTTATCGAAGCCCGGGCGGATAGAATAACGAGTCCGATATGCTTCGTTCATGATAAAAACCTGAAGGTTATTGCGTTTGGGAATCCAGATTCGGTTTGCGAAATACATTAACCCATTGGCTCTTGCTTCCAATTGGGCTAAGAGATTTGGCTCGAGCTCTTCCTTCATACTCCCTTCGGTTTGCACCACTTGCTGGGCTTCTCGAATACTTGACTCGATGTCACAATCGATCTTCAAGTTTTGTAGTAATACCGCTACATTGTTGACATCGAGTCGGACTTCAGTGTCAAACTCTACCAATGCATCAAACCATTAACGTCGGTCGCGAATCTCTTGAACGGAAACCATCTTTTGGTGTGTCTTTCGACTCAATGCATCGGCTAAGATATTTGCCTTGCCGGGATGTATCGGATATCACAATCGTAGTCGCTAATTAGTTCCACCCAACGACGTTGCCTCATATTGAGGTCCTTCTGATTGAAAACGTGTTGGAGGCTCTTGGGGTCCGTGTAGACTATACATTGCGTGTCGTATAGATAGTGTCTCCAGATTTTCAAAGCAAAGACCACCGCTCCGAGCTCGAGATCGTGCGCCATGTAATTTACCTCGTGAACCTTCAATTGTCTCGAGGCATATGCTATGACCTTTCCCCGTTGCATGAGGACACAACCAAGGCCTTGTTTCGACGCATCGCAGTATACCGTGAAGTCGTCATTCCCATCCGGTAGCGTCAGAATAGGAGCATTGCACAACTTGTGCTTCAATGTCTCAAACGCCTCTTCTTGCTCTGCTTTCCACTCGAAAGGCTTGTTCTTCTGAGTCAAGGACGTGAGTGGCTTCGCGATTTTCGAGAAGTTGGCAATAAATCTCCGGTAATACCCGGCTAGACCAAGAAATGATCGAACTTCCGTCGGACTTGTGGGAGCACTCCAATTCTTCACGGCTTCAACTTTCGCAGGGTCGATGTGAATTCCTTGACTATTCACTACGTGCCCTAAGAATCGTACTTCTTCAAGCCAAAACTCGCATTTCGAGAACTTCGTGTACAGTTGTTCCTTCTTTAACAGATCGAGGATTTGGCGGAGATGAAGTTCATGATCGGAGCGGGACTTGGAATAAATAAGAATGTCAACAATGAAAACGATGACAAACTTGTCTAGGTATGGCTTGTACACCCGGTTCATAAGATCCATGAAGACCGCAGGAGCATTGGTTAAGTCGAAAGGCATAACCATGAACTCGTAATGCCCATACCGAGTGTGGAATGCAGTCTTTGGGATATCGTCGTCGTGGACTCACAGTTGGTGATAACCCGAACGCAAGTCGATTTTTGAAAAGATTGCAGCTCCTTCAAGTTGATCGAAGAGATCGTCAATACGAGGAAGAGGATTCCGGTTCTTGATGGTCAACTTGTTGAGCTCCCGGTAATCGATACACCTGCGAAATGACCCATCTTTCTTCTTCACAAATAAGACAGGTGCACCCCAAGGAGAAGAACTAGAGCGGATAAACCCCTTCTCGGATAATTCCTGGAGTTGGCTAGAGAGTTCTTGCATTTCAGATGGTGCGAGTCGATAAGGTGATTTAGCCACGGGGCTTGCTCCCGGAATCAAGTCGATTTTGAATTCTACTTCACGTACGGGAGGTAGCCCGCTAAGATTATCGGGAAAGACTTCAGGGAATTCTCGTACAACTGGAACATCTTTGAGTTCCTTCCCTTCGGCTTTGGTGTTGACTACATAGGCCAAGAATGCCGGATAACTCTTACTTAGGCACTTCCGAGCCTTAGTGCATGACATAAGCTTGAGTCCTTTGGAAGACCGTTCACCGAACACCTACAACGTGTCCCCGGAGGGTAAGGGCATGCGAATGCACTTCTCGAAGCAAATGATCTCGGCATGGTTCTTAGATAACCAATCCATGCCAATAATGACGTCGAAACTCCCGAGCTTCATAGGAATGAGGTCGATAAGAAATTTATGGTCGTCGAGACACAATAGACAATTGCGGATGACCACGTCGATGGTGATCGGTTCCCCATCGGCAACTTCAACGGTGAGAGGTCTTTCTAGATTCGTGCGAGATTTAGCAAGTGTCGGTTCGAATTCTAAGGAAACGAAACTCCTATCGGCACCCAAATCAAATAATACGTAAGCATAGGTGTCATTAATAAGAAACATACCTGTGCAGATTTTATAGGCACTTAATGACATAAGCAACGAATCTAAGGGAAATTCTAAGGAGATAGGGTTGAAATTTACGTACCGTTCACCACATCGTTGTTCGCCTGAGCTTGGTTAGCGTTGATGTTGAAGGCACGTCCACGAGCTTGTGGAACATTGCCCACAAGACGAGGGCACTGGGGTCGGTAGTGACCTGGTTCTCCATAATTGTAGCAGACCCGATTTGGTTCCGTCACTGCGTTTCCCATTGCTCGGCGACACATTGCCACGAGGTGCCCGTACTTGCCACATAGTGTGCAGATGCGACACAGAAGGTTGCCCGGGTGATGATACCTACACGTGTTAAACATAGGTAGAGGGCTCGCATAAGCCATTGCCACGGGCACTTATGTTGCCGGTGTAGCCCCGGGAATACACTGTCTTTGGGGTGGCTTAGGAGCAGCCACGGCGTAGTTCCGTGCCGGTACAAACTTCCTTTTCTTGTTATCAGGCTTGACCTCCTTGACCTCCTCGGGGGTCGTCTTCTCAGTTTTCTTGGCACCCTTTGCAGACATAGTGCCCGCTCGGATGTGGTTCTCCGTCAATTGGGCAGTGATGGTGATGGCTTCTTCCAAAGTTGCGGGTCGACTACCCACAACGGCATCCTGAATTTGAGGCGGCACACCCTTTATGAAATTCTCCATATTACGTGGAACAGTATCCACCATGTGTGGCAGCAGTATACTCAACTCGTGATGGCGGGTAGAATACGCCAGATGATTTCCGCCATCCTGTCTCAGGTTCCAGAATTCCTCCTCTAGCTTCTGGATTTCACTTCTTGGGCAAAACTTGGCGATGACTATGTTTTTGAATTCCTCCCAACTTAAGTCCAAGATTGCGTCTGGGCCTCGGTTTCTCTTTTCGCTGTTCCACCACGTTAAGGCCCTTTGCTGTAGCATACTGGTGGCATACCTCACCTTGAGTGCTTCGGGGCACTCACAGTTGACGAAGGTGTTCTCCATCCCTTCAAACCATTCTAAGAGACCGGTGGCACCTTCCTTGCCACTGAAACTGGGAGGCTTGCATGAACTAAAGTGCTTGAAGGTGCAAGACTGGTTGTTACGGCCTTGGTATGCACTATTTTCCCCTTGGTTGTTGCTGTTGTTCGCGACGTTGGCGATCATAGTGCTACTGAGTTCAGCCACCATAGTCGGGATGACCGCAGCCATTTGCCGGGCAATCATGGCGGCAAGCTTATGGTCGGATCTTCCTCGGTTTCCGTGATGGCGAGACATGCTGGAAAATACGAACTGGATTAGGAACGGGTAAAAGGACAATAAGGATAGACAGTTAAAGTAAGAATCATGAATTATACGGAATGTTTCCAGTTGGTAACGTATCACCATTTGGAAACGTTGACCCGTCAAGGTGAATTGACCCAATCGCCTCAGAAACTTGTGTTTGCTGGCCACAGTTTATCACTCATCCTAGAATTCCCCAGGTAAGCATGACTGGTCCCGTAGGATTTATACGAAATGCTTACCTTAGGCCGATGGCCTTTTGCCAGGAAAACCGGGATACAGGTGTCTATGTACCACACTAGTTCTTTGGTTCTCAAAATCAAAACCTTGATGAGATATTTATAAGATTAGACATAAAGTCTAAGGAGTCCTATCAATAAGTTCTACTCGACGACGAGAATAAGTTTAAGAAGTAGCAATTTCCAGGGAGAACCAATGTTCATGATAAGTCTAGGGGAGACGGCTAACAATATGTAATCATGCAGAAAGGCACCTATGCTAGGCATCACATTGCACATAAGAAGGCATAGCGTTAGGCAGCATGCAAACAATATGTATGTATTCATAAGAATACTATTCTATAAGGATCATGCATAAACTATAGTCTAGGTCACCATTTCTAATAACCTAAATCCCTATAGTAACCTGGCACTGATACCAATCTTGACGGCAGAATCGTCGAACTGTGAGGGTTAAGATTGTTCACAGCCACATAACGCTATGTTAAAATGTAAAATGCCATTAATCAATTGTTTCAACATAACATACATCAAGTCTTATGAATAATAGAACAAACAAAAATAGGAATCCAATTTTTCTTATTAAGTCTAGGTCCATGTCCTAGGTTTGAGCATTTTTTCAATCATCATTAAGCTTGCACATTACCTGAAACATGTTGAAAATAAAGTCAACTAACTAGTTAGTGAGTTCTCATGGTTTTAAATACAATAAAAAAATTATATGTGGCAATTCTAGTCATTGGTCACAAGATAGTAAGTATATAGAACATGCATAGTTATAATCAAACCTCGACTGAATAATATGAATAAGCATGATTAGTTAAGTGTATTTGGTTCCCTAGTGCACAAGCATACGGCTCCTAGGAGCCGGCAATCCCTCGGCTTTAGCATCAAATAGGCTTGTCAGGCCCAAAGATCTAAGACTTCGTCAGGCTAGCAATAGTTAATGATTGCACACGTATGTCACATCTCATATAATACTTAACATATTCAAACAACCACGACTATGTAAAGAATTGCACGTGTGTAATAAGTATCAAAGCGTGTATGGGTAAATTTGTATAAGCAACATGTTTCACCCTGAAAGGTGTGAAATAAACGTAAAGCGGGAAATAAGAACTCACAGGTTTAATTAATAGGCGACTCGTAGATGAAACAAGAATAATCACGAATAAGATTTCCAACACAACGTCACAAGGCACCTAAATAAAATAAGGTAGCGCGTTATAATAGGTATGATGATTAATTATTAGGTTTTAAGGTTCTTAATTGTAGATCAATTAGGAGTTAATAATTATTCGTATTACATGTTAATAATGCGATCGGGTTAATGGAGCGAATGGATTTTTGTACGCGAAATAATTAATTGATGGCGCGTATGAGAAAGAAATAAATAAAGAAAGACCTAATCAAATTGTACGTTAAACCGATTTTCAAAGATTGTATATAATAATTACAATCAGTGATTTAACTATTAAAAAGAACTATATATAAATATATATATATATAGGTATAAGTAACTAAACAATTTAATTGTTTGAAAATATATATATATATATATATATATATATATATATATACAAGTATTATATTTATATTCCTTTTGTACTTTTAGAAATACAACAATGTATTTATAAATACAAAAGTATTTTTATAAAAACAAATTTAGTCACAAAATAGTTAAACAAAAGTTTAAATAAATTCTGCATTTTATAAAATAATTTTAGAAATTTTCAGAATTTAAAAAGGTTAAATAAATAAAAGAAATGAAGAAAAGAAAGAAAAAAAAATCAGAAAAAAGAAAGGGGGGGTTGCCCGGGGTCGAACCCGGGACCTCCCCTGAAACATGGAGCTTAGGGACCAGTGAACCAGGGCCGTGGCCTTGGTTCACATCGGTTTGATTTAAATTTATCCCCAGCTTCCTGGTTTACCCCCAAATCGATAAACCCTAGTTTCAATAGAATCAAAAATCGACCCTCGATTCGGTGTTAATCACCTAAATCATCATAGGGCTTTTGATCCTTGAACAAAAAACGAGCAGAAAACATGTTTTAATTACCCGATTTGATGAGGTTTTGGGTGATTTCGAGTTCGACTTAGTCTCGGATGTTCTTGAGTTGGGGCTTTTTGATTGGGAGGGTTTCTGGTGAAATTGAGGGTTCGGAGAGTTTAGCAACTTCAAAATGAATCAGAAGCCCCCAATTTATAGTCTTGATTTCATGGTTTCGTGCGTAACTCATTCAATTTGAAACCACGTTCGAATTTACCAAAATTGTGAGATTCGAGCTATTAATTTGTGATACCGATTGATTGATTAATTGGTTAGACCGCGTATTAACTTAAGGGGCGATTGATTCGGTCGAATTTGTGAATTTGGTCAAGATTTGATTCGAAATTTCATAACGGTTAGCCTCGGTTTGATTTGGAAAGTTTGCACGAGCGGGAAACTCAAATTGGGTTGGGGTTCGAGTTCGAAACATGGGGCCGAGGGTGTTGTGCCGGTTTTCTTGGTCTAATTGTATTAAAACGAGAGTTTGAAGCCTCGCCGGAGCTCGGCCGGAGCTCCGGCCGAGGCCACCGGAAAAAGGGCAAAAGAAAACACAAAAGTTACACTTTCAGCCCCTGAAGTTTGGGCTAATGGTTAAAACACCCTAAACCTTGATTTTCAAATTTAAAATTTTACAAAACACCCCCTTGAACTTTGTACTAACTTAAAATTTTATTATTATTATTATGATTATTATTGTTATTATTATTTATTATAGTTATTATTGTTATTATTATTATTGTTATTGCTATTATTACTATTATTACTATCATTATTATTATTATTATTATTATGGTTATTATTATTATTATTATTACTATTATTATTATTATTATTATTATTATGGTTATTATTATTATTATTATTATTATTATTATTATTATTATTATTATTATTATCATTATGCTAATTAATCCTTAAAGAATTAAAATTTGACGAATGAGTCCATGCACTTAAATGAAATGACAAATATGAACACAAGGTATAATACAAAGATACAGGATGTTACAACAGTATTACAATTTCAACAGACCCGATTCATACGTATTCATTAGTATAGAAATATGGTTACTTATGTAAGCTTACATATACGTAAACATCCATATGTTATATTAACGTCATGTTACTTACATATACGTAATCATTACGTTTAACTTTGAAAAAATACCCAAACATATTAGGAAAATAATTACCTTCATTTTCAACACCAGTAAGATATATGTGTCCATCTCCACGGTTCATATTTGATGGGACAAATGTGGTCGATGAGTCTAATTCGAGATTATTAACGGTTGAAGGTTTATCAATCTGATCAATAGGTATTGAATGTGTTGCTTCAGCAAAATCTTTAATTTCCATCCCAGATACAGTTACTATTGCATTAGAATTGGAATTCTCCATCCTAAAATGGTGAAAACAGAAGATTACAGAAAAACAAAGCAACATCAACACATCAACACTAAACCATTAAAAGATACCTACCTTCTTCGTTAAAAGCTTTATTGAATTCGATTATAAATCTGTTGAAACTCGAATTTAATCCACACAAAAACAATCAAGCATCGATAAACCTATTGTAACTGAAGAATATACGATATAAGGAATCGGTTCCAATAATTGTGCTCATCAAATCGAATTTGTGGAGAAAAAGTAGGGATTTAATATTAATTAAGAATATATTATGTATAAAATTACATAAATACCCTTTGAATATAAAAATCTGAAAAATTAAAGAAAAATTTTGATTGGATGAATTTGGTTTTCATGGTTTTCTCAAAAAATGTTGGTTTTCTTAGGATCCCTCCCCTATACACATATATATATATATACATATACATATATATATATATATATATATATATATATAGGGTTAGGTTCTTTACAAGACTTCATTTTTTATGAGAACTTAAAGAACCCATCTACACCACTTATTATTTTTTTATTATAAATAATTAAAAATCATTAAGAAGGGTATTATTGTAACTATTAAATATTCTCTCTCTAATTAATTAACTAATTAGTTTATCTTTCATCTTTTATCTCTTATCCCTTCAAATTTGAAGTATTTATTTATTCTTAATTTTTTTCAAACCATTTAAAGACAAGTCTAATTGTGTATGGTCTATTCACATCTATTTACATATATTTACATATTTGTGAATGTTTTATATGTAATTATTTCTACTTTTTAAATGTATGTATATATTCAAATTCTGAAACAGGTCATCAATTTTTCATAGATGGTCGCCAGTTTATGTATATATAAATTTTCATATGGAATATTCATTTTTAAAAACCAATCATTTCTTTACATATATGTAAATTTTCATGCTACTCATTCATTTCTCAAATCATACTTCATTGACATATATGTAAATCTTCTAACGGATGATTTATTTACGTATATGTAAATGTTTTATACATATGTAAGTATACTATTTACATATAGGTACTTATATTCGCATATACAATTACCAACTAAACTTTATATAGGACTAAGCATAATCAAGACTAGAATTAGTTAAGTTAAAATTAATATTAACTTCAAGCGTGTTACTAGATAAAAGTAAATTTTATTAAAAAGAATTAAATCATACACCACCTATGATACATGCACTTCATATTTATTTCTTTTTAACTAACTCAGGTTTACATCCATCGTTTACTTTACTATTTTTAGCATTTTTCTTTATCTTGTCTTCATCAAATTTTTGTATAAGAAAATAAGAATTATTTCTCTTTAATTAAAACACAACCCAATCATATTCACTTCGATCTTCCTTCAAATACAACATGGTGAGAATCCTATGAAACAAACAAAATTTCAAACTTAAAACTTATTATAACATTCAAGATTATAATCATTATTTAATATCCAATAGAAAGACCTATTAGTTATTTACCTTTTTTATTAAATCCTTTCTTCACACACAAATCAAAGTTGTAATAACAAAACTCAATAAAAATTAATAAAAAGGTGAACGTGTATATGAAACTATAAATTGAACATTGCTTGATAACTTTGACCAAGAAATTCAATTTTGAAATGAAAAAATTTTTCAGTACACAAGGGATTTACTTTCGACCTGATTTGCGGTGAACATGAAACTTCGTCTTCCTTTGTGTAATTTTCAAATATCAAAACATCATCTTGTTGAGCATAAACAATGGAGACCAAGAAGATGTATTAGAATTGGTTTTTCTTTTTCTAATTTACGATGAGAGGTGTTATAAAAGAAAGCAAGAATGATTTTAAATCAAGAAAAAATTGAATTAGGAGACAAATTAGGAAAAAAAATAACTGTTGTCTTGATTTTTTAATATGCCGAAAATACCCTTTTCTCATTAATAAAATACGTCTCAAGATTCGTTTTATTACGGTAACGCCATTATATATTTGAGCCATTGATCAAATGATCTAAGGGTTCAAATGAGTTCTCACGGTTCTGAAACTATTTGTAAGTTCTGTAAAGATCTTGTCCATATATATATATATATATATATATATATATATATATATATATATATATATATATATATATATATATATATATATATATATATATATATATATATATCTGTGTGTGTGTATGTGTATATATATATGTCTGTATATATATGTGTGTGTGTGTGTGTGTTTGTGTTTGTATGTGTTTGTGTGTGTGTATATATACACATGCCTTGTACGATGTAAATTAAGAACATGTAGTATACAAAAGACTTTTCCATCTCAGAATTCATGGGGCTAAGTTGTGATCTCCCTTAATTAATGTTATAAGTTTGCAAAATACATAAAACTAGTTGATATCAACCTCGCGCGTTGCGCGAGTATTCTAAAGTCGATAATCACCAGTACAATCCTAATTTTAACCCTTGGCTCAGATCCGACTTCTCGTTATGGCTGCAAACCAAATGTGTTTGCCACGCGAAGACAACGATTTTTTCTCTCGAATTCATCACAACCATATTATTATATCACCAAACCAGAAAAATCAGACTAAAATAAGAAACCAACAACTTATTACATCTGCCTTTTGAACATGTTATAGCTTGAAAAAGATCAAGTCTGCCTTTTGAGACAAAAAGTGGTAATCCATTGCGGGGAATGCAGCCTCCCATTATACGCAAGCTATAATAGTCTTTAAAGTTAATGAAGTTCAGTTTAAAGAAAAAGGTACGAGCAACTTTAGGTTGCGAGAGAAGGTAAGGATCTTTATCAGATAAAGACTTCTGCAACAGAAAACATACAACAAATGCTGGGAAATCTGAGGTCAAACTTATTAGTCCCAAGATCAAAATTACCATTGCTTTTCCCACATATCAAAGGCCAGTGACTTATGCACTATGGTAATTGTAAACAATTTAAATAACCCATGAAGATTTTCTTCAAGGTTCAGAAGAAACAGATTCCGATAAAAGTTCAATAATTAACACATTTGACCTCAAAAGTCAAAATCAGTATGCAATTTGAAGTTCAGAGGACAAATAAAGTTTATACATGATTTAAGCATCACTAAACTTATGTTATAGCTTAATCCTTCACTTAAAAGGGTGCAATAGCATTGTCAAGTACTTATTAGAAACGACTTATTTCACCCTAAATTAGGTAACTTTTCTTTTCCAAACACTCATAACACATTGTAATCACTTTTACCCAAACAAACTTGACATCAAATTGCAATAAGTAGTTTAATCGTGCTTCCAAACACTCCCAAAATCAGTAAATTATATGGCTAGATGGCGCAATTAGCATAAAACCAATCAAGTAACAACATCCAAACAAACAAATATATAAAACTTGAGTGAAAAGTATAATCAAGAATCTTACATGTTTATCCGTTGCCAATGGATCAAATCTGCAAGAATTTGTAGTGTCATGAGATGCATGATGCTCACTTTTCAAACTCCTTCGTGAAATCCTCTGATATTTGCGATCTAGACAAACATATGTTCATCAAACACATGATTTATTAAAAAATTCCAAACAAAAAAGCTCAAATTCAAACACAAACCTGCAGATTTCGAATGATGAGATGAAGATTTAGATGGTTTGCTCCTGTTGTTTCTGATGAAAGTAAAAAGCATCCCACCAAGTGAAAAAGCTAAAGCAATCCCAATTTTCAAAATCACTGGGTTCATGTCTCTATTCTCCCTCCCCATTTTCAAATTCAAATTCAAATCAAAATCAAACCCTAATCAGCTTTACACCTTCAGAAACAGAGCAAAATCAACCCTTGATCATAATCATGAAAACGATCCTTTGTCAAACTCATATTCAAATCAGAATCAAAATCAAACCCAAATCCCCTTCAAATCTTTAAAAATATAGCAAAATCAACCCTTTAACTCGAATCAAAATCAAACACTTTGCATCATTTGAAGAAAAAACAGAGTAGAATCATCTGATCAACCCCTTAATTGATCGTCTTCTTCTGCACCTACTCCGTTTGGGGATTTTGGTGCTGGTGGTCGGAAGACGGTGGCGGTGGCGGTGGTGTAGGCGGCGGAGCATCTGAGCTTGGAGAACCGGGGTCCGCCACCGCCACTGGCGATGGGAGATCGGAGGCGGAGAAGCAGCGGCGGAGAGAGGTGGTATAGGGTAGGGTTCCTGCCTTCGGGGGCTGTTGGGGTGAGGTGGGTGTGGTCGGAGACGGTGGGGTGGGAGTGGGGGTGTGGTGAATGATATGAAGAAAAGAAAGGAAGAAGAAGGGAAAGGGGCACTGTTAAACTGTTCATCACCCTTTACTATTCATCATGTCAAATCCAAGTTCCAAATTTCATATTAGATAATTTAAAATACAATACCCTTACAAATTTAATATTAAAAGATTTTAGTATAAGAAATAAAAAAGATTACAGGCTAAAATCATCTCTCATAAATGAAATACGGCAGAATAAAAAGACAACGACGTGGTGTGATGAAGTCGAGACAATGACACAAGATTTCTGGATCTGCAGCACGGCTTCTTCATACGTAAAATTAAAAGGTTAAAGTGTCCAGTGGACGGGCGACTACGAGATCCGTCATTACGATGCAGCCCTGCTCAAAGGAGGGGTTCGGCAACTACATCGGCGCACTAGCTAGGTAACCCCTGCAACACCAAGGCGGAATATATATATAGTACGTACAACCTCAAGAGGGATCTGGCCGGGTATAACAAGTTATGATTTTGCTAGGGTTAATGGTGCGTATTCCGATTAAAAGGTTACACGTACATATATATGTTGTGCATGTATTTTCTAGGGAAAAAAAAATACAAACAATGCTAGTGTAGTGATTAGGTAATATTAATATTATATATGCAGATGGTTTCAAGCCAACCAAAACATACATAATTAAGATCATCCACATCACGTACCCCCCTTCTTTTTCTCTCTTCCTCTTCTCTCCCTCTCTCTTATCCTCTCATTCCTCAAGAACAAAAGCATTCTTAATTAATTAATTAATGTAATGTTAACAAAAAACAAAAACAAGCTTTTAGATCAAATCAATACCTGCCCGCGTTAAGTTTATATATGTTATTCAAGAAATATATGTGCGAAAATGGAACGGAGGACAGTGACAATGAATTGGGATCACCTAGATGACTTCAATGGAGATGATGATGATGATGATAATGATGATGATAATGATGATGATGATGAATTCTTCGAAAGCACCAACCGTCTCTCTGCTGTCGTCCCTCTTGACATGCCTTTACCTGAATTTGACGACGGCCAAGAATTCAATGATAGTCGAGTGTCTTTCTCTCACAACCTCGCCTCGAATTCGAATTCCATCAAGAAACCTCAGGTTACAAGTGTCCCCTCCTCGGCACAATATGACATGTGGATGGTTGCCCCTGGATCAATCACTGATCGGCGAAGGCGGCTTCTACAAGGCATGGGGTTGAATAGCAATAAAGATTTTGCTCGGTTGCCTAGCACAACTACCACCAATTTCAACAAACCATATTCGAAAAGACTAGTTTCGTCTATAAAACCTGTTGTTACTCCTATAGACGTAATCAAATCCAGTGAAAACCAAAATATTGATTCATTGGTAAAAGAATCTTCACCTCGTTTACAAGAATCAAGACAAGCAGACCTTGAATTGCAGTCACGCACTCCAACTGAAGCTCAACCTCAGCCACATGCTCAACCTGAACCACAACCTCAACCTCAACCTCAACCTCAACCTCAGGCTGAACCAAAACTTAAACCTCATGAACTTCAACTGCAGGCTCATGCACAAGACCATGCTACGCCTCAGGCTTCATCCCAGTCCATATTATTAGTTCGTTCTAGATCAGACAGTGATATAGAAACAAGCTCCTTCAACACAAAACGACGAAAAGAGGATATGATTGGATCGGTATCAAAGCAACGCCTTACGAGAACGTCATCTGGGTTAGTAACACCATCTGTCGGATTATCATGTCAGTATGCCAACTTTCTTAGAGTTTACACCCCAAATACAAAAAATTCCTCAACATCTACGACCAATAACAAGAAGAAGGACCAGCACACCACCTCTAGCGCCCAGTTGGATTCTTTCTTCTTGATCAAGAATCTAGATACCGGAAAGGAGTTCATAGTGAAAGAGTTTAATGATGAGGGAATGTGGAATAAGGTGAGTGATCTACAAACGGGGAAGCAACTCACAATGGATGAATTTGAGAATACTGTGGGGCACTCACCTGTCGTAAAAGAACTAATGCGTAGAACAAGTCGTAAGAGAAATGACAGCATCAACAGTAAACTGGCCATGACCAACTCTTATCTTAGCAAGAGCTTTAGAAATAGCAAGAAGAAAGGGGCTGCAATTTTGAAGAACTTGAAAGGTTCCATGAGCGGATCAAAAACAGCAGAAAAAGAAAAGGATCAAAGTGTAACAATGACTACTACCACTGCTCCTACACCTACAACCACAGCAGCTGATACATCTTCAGCATCATCCTCACAAAGCAGGGGACAACAGAAAATGACCGTAGAACATATCAATTCTAATGACAAGAACTCGAGTTCAGAATGGGTTAAAGCTAAAGCTTATGGAAAACCAGTCAAAGAATTCTCAGCGTTGCATCTATGTCAGAAAATCCAGGCCCATGGCGGGTCGATTTGGACAATGAGATTTAGTGTTGATGGACAATATTTAGCATCCGGTGGTGAAGATAAAGCTATTCATGTTTGGGAAGTGCAAGATTGTGATGTTAAGTCAATGCGATCAGGAGATAACAAGGGTTCAAGTACTCCGGATAACAGACCACCTTTACCTGATAATTCAACCACAGAAAAGAAGAAAAAAGTAAAGAACAATAAAAAAAAGTCGGAGGTTCCCGAGTATGTAAAGGTGCCCGAAAGTATCTTTGGCCTGTCCGAAAAGCCCGTCTGCACCTTCAATGGTCACCAAGATGATGTCTTGGACTTATCTTGGTCAAGATCTCAGGTTAGTTTCCATCCTTAGCTCCTGACAAACTTTTAACTATTCTTTTCCAATCATGATGCACATTGTTAACAAAAAAAAACCAAGATCTTTGTGATTGTGGGCAGCTCTTGCTTTCATCTTCAATGGACAAAACCGTAAGATTATGGGATATCAAGACCAACAACTGTTTGAAACAATTTGCACATAGTGATTACGGTATACACTACTTCGAAACATTTTTTACTTTATGAAGCTCTGTTTATCTGATTAGGAAGCATGTGTTTGTGGCAGTGACTTGTATACAGTTCAACCCGATAAATGACGATTACTTCATAAGCGGTTCGTTAGATAAAAAAGTTAGAATATGGAGCGCACCAAGTCGGAAAGTTGTCGATTGGAGTGATCTTCATGATATGATAACTTCTGTATGTTATTATCCAGATGGGAAAGTATGTCAATCCATTAGATATATCCAAATGTGTCATTATTTATGTGTATTTCAAATCGTTAACTAAACATTACAATTGAAGGGTGCAATTGTTGGATTACACAAAGGAAATTGTAAGTCGTATAGTATTTCAGGTATGAACTATTCATTATTTCATCAACTATGCAACAAAACTATTTTCAAATCAATTTTCAAATGAATTTATCATCTATCTGGTTTTAGATTGCAAACTCGAGCAAAAGGATCAAATTGAGTTGCATACTAAAGCGAAAGCGGATCCAAAGAAGATAACTAGTTTTCAGGTGACATTAACTTAATTTGATGCTGAATTTTCAAGTTCTTTGACATACATAAACAATCATTGTTATATGTTAATCCATCTAATCTTGTGACACCTAGTTTTCTCCTTCTAACCCATCTGAAGTACTCATTACATCTGCTGATTCCCGTATTAGAATCATAGACGGGTTACACGTCGTTGATAAACTCATAGGTGCCGCCTTTTTTCCCTTTCACAACTTTGTTATATTGAATACAAAAGATGTATTTATACATAATATTTTCTGATATTACAGGTTATAAAATACTAGCAGTCAGTTTTCAGCTCAATATAGTGCAGATGGAAAGTATGTAATTTGTGCTAGTGAAGATTCACAAGTATATATTTGGAAGCATGAAAAACCAAAAAACAATGGTGGCGCTAAACCCAAATATGTGACCACTACTTCTTATGAACACTTTCCATGTACTGAAGTTACAGTTGCAGTACCATGGCATGGAAGTAACAAACAACAAGGATTAGAAAACGAACCACAATCCAAATGTGACCCTAAACGGCCTGGTCCGCTTCCCGTAGATGATAACGTACAAGCTAAAAAATCATCACAACTTCCACCAGTTGCCAAAAAGGGCACGGAAAAAGGTACCAAAGAAGGCTCAGAGCAACCTTCTAGTACTGACACAAGTGTCGATAAGTCTGATGATGGTGTGTTGCAATCAGGCAATGATTCCGCTGCTGCAGCCACCAACAACAGCATCCAATCGACAGCATGGGGGTTGGTTATCGTGACCGCAGGTTTGGGTGGTGAGATTAAGGTTTATCAAAATGTTGGGTTGCCTGTTAAGGTCGGGAATTTGTTTTAAGATGTCACGAAATTTTAAGCTGTTAGTAACCTGTGAGGGTCTTAATTAAAATGGAATATCTGGTGTACGTACATATACATTAGCTTGAGTGTAGAATTAATTAGTGTTATACTCTTATGTAAGAAACATTGTAAGCTTAGGATCCACATACATATAACCATAATACAAATATACATGTTAGAAAAAACATACATATAAGTCATCCCACAAACACCAGTTTAGTGTCATGCATTTTATCACACTTTTGTTTCACATACATATTGGAATCTAATCTAATAAACTTTTACAAGACAGGACACGTGTCCTCTTCAAAGCACCCTCACAATTAATTTCCCGCCCACATACTTTGGCCAAGATTCCAATTGATCGAGGGTCGAATAACCGACTCCCACTGACCTGATATTCAGTTTCACAAATCCTTAAACCCCTAAATATCCTTTTCAAACTTTTAATTTTATACCCAGCGATATCCTCGGAGGTTTGTTAATCACAAATTTAAAGGGGATTAAAATCTTCATTGCCGTTTCAAGATCTATCATTTGAGGAAGAAGATTGATTCTCAAAAGTTGTTGATTACGAAACCATCCACAAATGATTGAGCCTTATTACATATACAGATTCAAACGAGTTATGATTGATTTCTTTGCGTTGAAGTGTTTAGTTGATTGTTTTTAGTGAATTTTACTAAAATAATTAGTTGCAGACCTGCAGTTGGCTTGTATGGGTTTTTGGTACTTTGAATTACTCAAGTACTCAATTTGATGATAATAGATGTAAAATTGTTTCTGAAAGTTTGAGGATTTTAGGGTTAGAATCCAAATTGAAACTTTTTTTTTCTGTTATCATAAATTTTGAACCTTATTTTGTGATATTGATTTCTGATTCCAAAGGAGAACAATAAGACAGAAACATCTTCAAACTTCTTTATGAAGCCAAGATATACAATATTCTTCAAAAAGGAAGTATGTATGCTTTGATAGCAATATCATAATGCTGATTTATATGTTTATCATTTGCTTCATTTTGAGTGGTGTCTTTTATTTAGGAATGATATATGTATATTTCAATGTTTATTTTCTCTTGTAGTTGGTATACCTGCCAACAAATGGTATGGCATAGATGGAGAGGATTTGTTTACCTATTGTGGGAGAAAATTTTAGTTAAAAACAGTTCTAATGTTGGCCTATCACATGGTATCATATTCGACTTTGATACATCCTTTCATTTTCGTTGATGCATTTTCATTTATCTTTTATCTTCTTTTTTTGTAGATAACAAGAATTAAGTATGTTCATTCTAAAGGCTTTTGCATCATGATATCAAGCCTGATAATTTTCTCACGGGTTTTGATCAGAAGCAAATCAGGTGATTATAAGCCAATTTTCCACACATGATCATTGTATGTCCTATTCAAGTTTTTACTAATGCTTTTTTTTCTCTCTATTGTATCCACCAGGTTTATATTATTAATTTTGGTCTTGCTAAAAGATATCATGTGATGCAATAACCCATTGTCATATTCCTTATAGGTTTACTTGTCAAGTCAGCATAAACAGACTTTCTAAGTCTACATGTAGCATGAGACTGATCTGATTATGCAAGCTGTAATACTCATCTAAGGATTGGTATAATAAATTTACAAAACTAGAAGCAAACGGATAACACCTTCTTATATCGGATCTGGGAAAATATTAATGCACTTTTATTGGTCTTTTTGGCAGAGCAAAGTCGACGTGACGACTTAGAATCTCTTGGATGTGTACTTCTATATTTCTTGAGAGGAATGTATCTATTTTGCTGTGACATGCCATACCTTCATTAAAGTGGTTTCTTCAACTTAGTTTTGTGGTTTGGTGCTTCATATTATATTTATGTTCATGCCGCTTTGTAGGGTTGGTTTATATCTAAAGCAACCGATGTTTACAAATGGTCAACTTTTTGTTGTGTTATCCAGAGTTAAAAGAAGAGATGGATTAAAAATCTTGATACTTGATAAAGATAGTAAAATTATAAATAAAACAACAAATGTTGTGTAGAAAGTATTTTTAGATTTATTGTAGTCTTATCACGTAATTTTTGTACACAATAAACATTCTTCATTTATGTCAATTTGTACAATGTTTTCTTTCTCTACAACTTTGTTTATGATAGTGGTAATATGAGATTTTGTTATACAACCCGTGTAATACACGGGTCTATAACCTAGTATACTATATAATATATTATGGCAGATCCATATAATTCAAATAAAAAAATGTTAATTACACTGTTTAGTTTCTCCAATCTCTTCCTTTTCTAGACATCCCATAACCTTTTCCGGATCACCCAACGAAGCCGAATTCAAAGTCACCTGCTTGATGAATTCTTTCTGCCTATTTTTTACCTATGCCAGTCTCCTCTTATCACGAATCAAGTCGACCAAAGGTTCTTCGATCACCCATAACAGCCCGGGAACACTAATGTTTGTCACTGATCACCCCCGTCGTCCCAAACGTTACTTCCACCATGACAACGGTTGCATTGAAACACTATCCCGTCTCTTTCTTCTGCTGTCATACAATCTCGTAATATATAGCCCGGTTACTTGATGCGTTTTCCCTGCAGCAAAGGGCTACTCGCCCTTTTAAAACCGACTCTCAAACTGGCCTTCTCCGCCTTCACGGACCCTAGGCTCTGCTACCAAATGTTGGACCAGGGCCCTTAAATACGCACACTTGAACAAAGTGTTTTTACTCTTTATATTTATTAAAAACCTATTACAAAAGCTATTGAAACTATCACCTGAACATCAACTTTGTATCAAAAGAAAACCCCGGCCATGTATATTATCAATGAAACTATGAACTGGTTACAAAGGAATTACAATGAAATCGAATGAATAGAGCCTCAATCTAAACTCTATTTTAAGCCCTAGTTGTTAATAGTAATTAACAAAGTTGTTAAGAATCTTACATAATGCCCCCTCTAACTATGAGTACATTACAATTAAAGAAAAGATAATATAAACTTGACACTTGGTTGAACTTTCTGAGATCTTTCTTTTACTACTTAATAAACTTAAATAGAATATTAAACATGCAACCACTAATACTATATTACGTAAATAAATAGACTAGCTCCAAGTCCTTCACTTTCCCACGTTTCCTTTATTTTACTTGGTCAATAAATTGACCCATTCACATGAATTCAAAACTAATTAAAGCATGTAAATAAACATGAATAAAACAGGAATAATTATGTTGCAGGTTTAGAACCAAATTTCACGCGTATCTAAAACCCACAGCTTGTTAATCTATGACCCGTAAGCTACTAAATTATGACCCATGAACCAACCCCGATTAACATAACAGTATGGGACAAGGTAATGTAGCTTTAAGGCTATTTCACAACACTCTAATGACTGAAATAAGTAAAGATAAACTCGAAGATCATGTTCCAAAATGTATAACCAAAGGCAAAGGGAAAACTCGTGGTAAAAAAGAAGTGATAGATCTAAGAAAACTTTTAGTCACTTGTGCACAAGTTGTTGCTACTGATCGATGATAAAAAGAACGCAAGTGAACTTTTTAAAATTAATCAGGCAGCATGCTTATTATTTTGGTGATGGAATCAAAGGTTAGCTCATTGCATTGCTAAAGGGCTGGAGGCCTGCTTAACTGGCACCGCTACTCAGATTCATATATAGAGGTATAGTTAGCAAGAAAACATGTGCTTCTGATTACCTTAAAGCATACTATCTATATATTGTTTCTTCCCTTTTAGAAAGATTTCAAATTTTGCTTCAAACAATTTAATAATATATGGCAGAAAACGCCACAAGGATACATATTACTAATTTGGGTATACTTTACGGGTTTCTGATGTAGCGCACGGAATGAAATCGAAGCTCAAATACGTTGATTCTGTGAATACCCGCGATAATTTTCACCCAAACCCCAAATTCGACCCCCAAAGTCACAAATTTGAAAAGACAAACTTTTAATTGCAGAAATAATCAAGTGACCATCCAAATTACAGCAAGACAACTTAAATAACAAGCCAAAATTCGAACGGGCCTAAAACAAACAACCATGGGCCAAACAAAGGGCCAAACAAAAGCCCAAACAAAACTGAAAAACTAGAAAAAAACATAAAAGTGGACCAAAAACCCATTTAGAGGGCTTATTTTGGAAAAATAACGGGATAACCCGCCTATGGCGTATTGACTGGTAGCACGTCAGAAACGGAGGCTCGTAGCCCAGGTTATGCCCATTTTCGTGCAGCGCGGTCTTGGCCTCCAAAAACATTAAGGCCGGTCTTCAACACTTGGGCTCGCATCAGTTTCAGTGGCCCACTTTCACTAAATGTATTTCAGAAAGAAAAAGTGGGCCACCACGACTTTGGTTAACAGGAATTGAGTTTCCGCAACCTGGATTTAGACCAGCAGAAACAATTGAAGAAACAAGTGCAAGGTTAAAAGAGTATGCTACGTGATTCAATGTGCAATTCGAGTATAACCCTAGTGCAAAAAGAGCGATGGGAAAATGTGAATCTTGAGGATCTTAAGATCGATAAAAATGAGTCTTTAGTTGTTAATTGTATATATCATTAAAAAACTTTCTTGATGAAATAGTAAGAGTGGACAGTGTAAGAAACATGGTTCTCAATTTGATAAGGAAAATTAGCCTGAATATCTTCATTTATAGGATTCTTAACGGGTCATACCATGCCCATTTTTTCTGACCTATTTCAAGGAAGCTCTTTTTAATTTTTGTTCATTATTTGATATGCTTGAAACACATGAACGATCTAAAAGGATTTTGCTGGAAGTGTTTGGTAGAGAAGCTTTGAATGTAATAGCATGTGCAGGGTGGGAGAGAATTGAAAGATCTGAAACATATAAGCATTGGCAAGTTTGTAATTTAAGAGCATAGGTTATTTTAGCTCTATTTTCTTGAGAGATAATTAAACTAAAAGAGAAGAGAAAATAGGGTTGTATCATAAGGATTTTTAGATAGATGTAGAAAATGGCTGGCTTCTACTTATGGATGGAAAAAGGAAGAATCGTTTATGCTATTTCTTATTGGAAAGCTGCATATCTATAAACAAAGGTCACGTATCACTCTATCTTCATGTTAGGATTTCAAATATTAGTCAATTTTTTCATAAATAAGTTAATCTGACTCAGGATTAGGATATGCATTGAATTTTACACAAAAGATTGTTGAAGTTGTGACCTACTTTGAATAACATATACCATTTTCTAGTGTGAATTTTGATTTGTTTTTTATTTTTTATGTCTTACTTCATTCAAAAACAACCTTTTTTGTTGAAAGTATAATATCTTAATCCATACATATGTGCATCTAAGTATAGTTAAACTATGGGTCGTTTATATAATTAGCAGAAAGTAATCTTAGAGTCTAAGTATGTAAAGTTTATGTATGTATAAGGGTATAGTATGTCAAGAGGTAAACTTGATAACTATCTTGTAGGGTATAAATACTTGTAAAGTGTCTGTAAACTTTGTAACATTCATTCATAATCAAATTCATACGTATTGTTCATCAAATTCTCTCAAGTTTCATATTCATATTCATATCCAAGATCATCTTCAAGAACCTAATCGATCCTAAAGGGCCAACATATTTGTCCTTGAACATGATTTGTTAAATTCAGTAGGTTGTTATTATTTACCAAACTAAACTAATGTTTGTCATCCAGAACATGGTTTAGCTATTGTGGTACACTTTCTTTCGCAAGTATTATATAATGTAAACAGATCCGATTCTCAATTAAAGCTCGCACATTCTTTCTTGACTTCCCTTTTCAAATTTACTCAAAGAAGAGTAATAGTAATCTTAGGCGTACTTGCATCTAGAGGTTGCAAAATTAGCCACGACGAGGCTTAAACATAATTTTTGTTTTTTACTCACAATATACTATATATGATCACACCAATACATATTAGCATGACATTTTTATTCAAATACCACATATGTTTGGTCAACCAACAAGCAAGGTAGGTCCTTGTTGCCCTTTCTAGTAGATTTTGGAGGCTTTTTGCTGGCCAAGAACAGAAATAAGAAAAATAGAAAGAATGATTTCAACCAACATCTTTGATTTCCATTGATATGTAGATGTATATATAAAAGATACAATTACAACATCAACCCTCCTATTTTACATAGTAAATAATTATATACTTTAACATATATACATATGTAACCCCTATACTATAACTTAAGAGGGATTAACACTAACACTTTATGCCATAGGCATAAAGTAGACATCCTAACCATCAGTGTGTGTGTGTATATATATATATATATGTATGTATATATGTGTATGTATATGTATAATGTGTATATTTTTTGATTTCCTGGCTTCAGCATTATAGTTATTATTTGGCGTTGGTGTATGGTGGAACCCTATTTGTTTATTACCAGACATATGGTTACTTGTACTATTGTCCAAGTACCATAGACTTTCATTGGTAGTTACATATCGGTTAGGTGCAATTTTCTTTGCATTCAAGAAAACTTCTTGATGGTCTTCTTGTTCGTTATGCACAGCCATCAGTAGAGTGGGCTAATCATCTTCTTTCACTATGTTAGATTGCTCGTGTGTTTGCTCATTTTAAGGACACGAATTTGTATAGTGCATGTGCTTCTTACACTTGTGGCATCTAACCTTACTTAAACCTTTATGAGTTTTCTTTGATCTATTATAATAGGAGTTCTGAGAAGATCCTTCATCCTTGTCTTCTTGCTTTCCCTATCCATCTCGCCAATTCGTCTTTGAGGAGTTAAATCTCTTTGGTCCATGATTTCCGAAGTGTTTTCTATGACTGTTATTCTTGTCATGGAGTGTGAACAAGAGTTTATCTTGAGTCTCAACCATGGTTCCTCTTTTGGAATTGATCATTTCTTCAAAGGTTTAGAGTCTTGCAATAGTATCATCTAGAGTTACATTGTCCAGATTAGTTAATTGCATAATCGAGGCAATTATCTGAATGAACCTATCTATCATAGAGGTCAAGACTAACTAGTGTGGGCCGATCAGATTTGCAGCACAACCATTTGCCTTACTAACAGTATTAGTTAGTCTTGATATGAAAGCATCAGTGGTCTCATTATCTATCATATGTAATTTTTCAAACTCAGACTTAATACTTTGCAATCGTGCTTGTATCACTTGTGTTGCACCAAGATATCTGGTTTTAAGCAAATCCCATATTTATTTAAAAGATTTACAATCTTGTACATGCAAGATTAAATCTTAGTATAAAGTCTGGCTAATGTATGCCATTGCACACTTATCTTTTTTCTTATCTAAACTTGTTGGAGAAGTGGGTTCTATAGTTTCCCAAAGTGCACTTGTGTTGCACCAAGATGTATGGTTTTAAGCAAATCCCACATTTCTTTAGAAGATTTACAATCTTGTACATGGAAGATTAAATCTCCGGATAAAGTCTAGCTATTGTATGCCATTGCACACTTATCTTTTTCTTATCTAAACTTGTTGGAGAAATGGGTTCTATAGTTTCCCAAAGATCATTTGCATCTGGCATGATCTTCATTTGAATTGCCCAAGTTGTGTAGTTTATAGATTTCAACATCGGGCATTGAAAATTTAAAATAGTTGTTCCCGCTTCCTTATAAGTTACAACGTGACTCTTTTCTTTTTGTGATTCCATCATGATCACCACTCAAGAGTAAGTCTTATAAACAAGTTAAGGTTTCAAATGACTAAACCTTAACGTTTACCAAGAACAAATACTGAACACAATCAAGTATATTTTTAAATAATAATAAAAAATAATGATTTTGTAGAGATATAAATTTAAAACAAACAACATATTGTTTCAATCAGAACTTGGTTTGGTTCTAAAAAACAAAGATTAATCTTTGTTTATGAAATACTAATTTGACTACAAATAGTCAAACCGCTTATGGCAGAACGATACATGGTCAATGATTAAAAATAATGATCGACCACTTATCGATCAACTAATTTCCGAACAAAAAACTCTTATTATTCTAAACCGATAATGCAAATGGGTCTTCATATATATGACCGAACAATACCAGGTCTAATTTCAAAAGTAACTAAAAACTCTTATTATTTTGAACCGATAATGCAAATGGGTCTTCATATATATGACCGAACAATACCAGGTCTAATTTCAATAGTAACTTTGAACGAAACAAAATCTAGATTATTATTAACACCAAGAGAATTCTTTTCGAGTAGGTTTGATATCGTGTATAGTACCAACAGAATTTTTAATAATTGATGTGCTTTAAATTATACATAAAAACACTATCAAAAGCACATCAATTATTCTTTGATATCTTCCGAAATATGATGATTATGTACTCAAAATAGTTTAATTGTGTTTTCAGGTGTTGTGAAGGGCAAGATGGACAAAAGGAGCATATTGGACAAGAAATTGAAGAAATCCAAGCTTAAAATTCCAAGCATGGGGCCGTGCCTCATTTAGCACGCCCCCATGCCTTGCTTGAAACACACCCCCGTGCTAATTTGACACACCCCCGTGATTGGACATCTGACAGGACAAAAAGTACTGTTCCCAAAAGCAGTCACGGGGTCGTGCCCAATAGTCACGGGGTCGTGCTTGGCCCTTTCACGGGGTCGTGCCCCATTTGTCACGGGGTCGTGCCCGACAACTCCTGTGCGTACGATCCGACCAACTTTCGTAAGCATTGTACTAACACGGGGTCGTGCCTTTTTGTCACGGGGCCGTGCTCAAACACTCCGGGAAGCCTATAAATAGAGGGCTAAGTTCACCATTTTGGAGAGCTTTTGGTGGGGTGATACTCTGCAGAACTCTCTCGGGAATCAAGTCTTGAAGACCATTTGGAGGCTCGGGAGGTGCATACAACACTTGAAGAAGCTCAGGATTGTCTAAACATCATCCATTGTGGAATCACCGGTTTGATTGTTCCATTTCACCGATGAATTCATACTTATCTTCTATTTTGTGTGTTGTTATGTTCAAGCTCATTATGAGCTAAACTCTTATTATCATCCTAATTGGATGAAACTTATGTAATTTGTGATGAACTAATGGTATGACAAATATTGTGTTAATGTTATGGTGGTCTTGGGAAAACTTTCGATGGGTAGCACCTACATTTGAACGGGGGTTATAAGTTTATGGTTTATAATTGTGATTGTCATACACGGTTGAAAAACGTATGATCAACTTTTATTCATAACAAACTATGGCTAATTAACTAGAGATGGTTATTAGAAATCATAAGACCTTAACTTTTGATCATTTACGGGTTCCCTTTTATTAGTCTGAGAAATCTACAGTAATTGCTATAGTTTTCTAAAATTAATGGTATCTTAGAAAGAACTTGATCAACTCTATTCTAACATTAAGTTATGTTTTCAGAAATCGTATATCGAAAAGGACACAAAAGAATTACCTACATTACTAGGGCCTTGACTTAAGCAGTAAATCTCAACCTGACGTGGTCCTGGTCACTACGGAGCGGATAGACGAGAAATTGCGCCAGCTCATCTTTATAAACGTTAACACAATTACTTTATTCAATATCTTTAATCACACCACCACCTCATCACTGTTACATAAGTGTAATCCAAATTAGGATGATAGCCTTTATCCCCTGATTTTAAATCCAAAAGTTTCAACTTGTTTTACTTTATTTGTTATTTCTATTTTTATTATTAGTTTTTAAACCCCAAAGAACCCCTAATTTACATCAATGCAACTTATCATCCTCCTAAACAAAAATGATAGTCAATCATAAGGGTTGTTGAGTAGTCTGAGTGTGTCCACGGATTGATACTCGGTTCTTACCATAACTATATTACCTCACGATAGGTGCACTTGCCTTTTGTGTGTATAGTTAGTAGTAGTAATAACCATTTAAAACTGAATCTATGTGAAAATCATTTATCAAAATACATATAATTTTACACCGCATCAAGTTTTTGGCGTCGTTGCCGGGGACACACGACAAGTTTGAAAGACAATCTAAATTTTTGACTGTCTGTTTATATCTTATTAATATTTTTGTTCAAATTCATTTTAATTTTGTAGTTAGTTTGCCTTAGTTAGTTTAGTTCATTAGCCTAATTCATTTTCTTTAGCCTTAGTTAGTTTATGCTTCTTTAAGTTAGTGTATGTCCGACTCGTCTAGTCCTGAACTTGTTTCACCTCTTTTGGAACCTGAACGACTTTTCCGACAAAGATTACGTGAAAGACCACAACAAGCAGCAACAATCATCGAAGAAGGCATCTCGGAAGATACACCATCTGAAGGAGACATGGCTAATCAAGATGAGGAAATGAGATGACGCACTATGCCATACCATCAATCGACGGTTATGAGTCTAGTGTTGTCCAACCAGCAATAGCGGCCAACAATTTTAAGATTAAGTCTAGTATTATCCAACTCGTAGAGAACTCTGTTCAGTTTCACGGATTGCAGGACGAAGACCCTAACGCTCACATCTCACGATTCCTTCGTATCTGTGCAACATTCAAAATCAATAACTGTTCAGACGATGCTATTAGACTAAGACTTTTTCCATTTTCACTTCACGGTCGAGCCATTGACTGGCTTGATTCACTTCCGCCTGGTTCTATCACCACATGGGTGGAAATGGCTGAACAATTCCTGTTGAAATACTTTCCACCCAATCGCACTGCCAAATTAAGAAGCAGCATTACAAGTTTTCGCCAAGACGATGATGAATCGTTACACGCAACGTGGGAGAGATATGAAGGTCTCCTTTAGAGATGCCCACATCACGGACTTGATCTGTGGCTGCAGTGTCAAACTTTTTATGATGCAATCAGCGGAGCACACAAACAAGCTGTAGACCAAAGTGCGGGAGGAGATTTCGGAAGTGTCACGCCAACAGAAGCATACCAAGCCCTAGAAAAAGCAGCTAAGAAGAGCTTTGCTTACAATCCCTTGAGAAACAAAATCAACTCTAGAGGAATTCATCAAGTAGACTCTGAAACGCTGATCACAGCCCAGTTAGAAGCCTTAACCAAACGATTCGAACAATTGCAAGCTGAACTTAAAAAGACTCCAACACGATGCAACACATGCGGAAATTCACACAAGACCAATGAATACCCACAAGGCATTATGATGGTTGAAGATGTTGACTACGTAGGAGGCCCAAACAACTCATATAACAACAACTCAAATTGGAGGAGCAACTCGAACTACAGAGAAGCTGGTAACAACCAATCATCATCTGGATTCAATCGTAGGCCACCTTACCAACAACAGAAACCACCTTATCAAGGTCCAAGCAGTAGTAATCAAGACCGTGGAACATTATCGGTGGAAGACTTATTGCAGCAATTGTTGTTAACCACACAAGCCACAGATGAATACGTCCGGAAATCTGATCGAAGAAACGAGGAGAGGTTCCAAATAAACGAAGCTGACATCAAAAGCAACAAAGCATCATTGCAAACCATTGAAAACCAAGTAGGTCAAATAGCACAACAACTATCTGCAAGACCCCAAGGTGCTTTGCCTAGTAATACTGTAACAAACCCTAATGCTCAAGTCAAAGCCATCACCACAAGAAGTGGAAAACCACTCAAGGTGATGCACCTGCATTACAGCCCATCATTAAAGAAATAGAATTCGATACACCAAGTAATACAAGTGACAAGCAAAAGCAACCTGTCATTATTGAAGAACCAGCCAAGAAATACGTACCACTGCCACCTTATGTTCCACCACCTCCATATCCCGGTCGTCTGAGACAACAACGAATGGAGGCACAATATGGCAAATTTCTGGGATTGTTCAAGCAACTCCACATTAATCTGCCATTGGTGGAAGCCTTAGCCCAAATGCCAAATTATGCTAAGTTTTTAAAGGGTGTATTGTAAACAAGAAGAAACTGAAAGAGTTATCACATGTAGTTTTGAATGAGGAATGCTCAGTAGTTTTTCAAAACAAACTACCTCAAAAGATGACTGATCCAGGGAGTTTCACCATACCTTGCCTAATAGGAAATCTTTCTGTCAGCAACACGTTAGCCGATTTAGGTTCTAGCATTAACCTTATGCCTTATGCGGTTTTCAAAAAGTTAAACTTAGGTGAACCTAGACCTACTCGAATGAGCATCCAATTAGCTGACCGTTCTGTCAAATATCCGAGGGGCATCGTTGAGAATCTCTTAGTTAAAATCGACAAGTTCGTATTTCCCGTTGATTTTGTGATCCTCGACATGGATGAGGATAAGAATGTTCCTCTCATCCTAGGTCGACTTTTTTTAGCAACCTCCAGAGCCCTCATTGATGTTTGCATTGGCAAACTCACACTCCGAGTGGATGAGAGGAGGTGACATTTGACATAGGACAATCCATGAAACATCCTCAACATCATGACGATTCACTCTATTATATTAATGTGTGCGATTCAATCATAAGCTGTCATCTGAAGAACACTCGTCAAATTGAAGCTTGCAGTACTCAATTAATAGAAATCCAAACCACCGAGCCCATCTGTGAGCACCAAATCGTTCCAGAACTTGAAGTTGATGAAACATCATCTTATGAAGAATCATTTGAGATCATCGATCAAGAATTAGAACCTAAAGCCAAACCTTCTATCGAAGACCCTCCGGCTTTAAACTCAAAGAACTTCTGTCTCATCTCGAATACGCTTTTCTTGAAAACACCTCTCAGCTTCCTGTCATAATCTCATCCGCCTTATCAAAAGATGAGAAGAACAAGTTGCTCAATGTGCTGAAGGCACATAAACGAGCAATTGCATGGAAAATCATGGACATCAAGGGAATCAATCCATCCTTTTGCACTCATAAAATATTAATGGAGGAGAACTTCAAATCCATTATTCAACCTCAAAGATGTTTAAATCCGAGCATGCAAGAGGTGGTGAAGAAAGAAGTAATCAAACTGCTAGATGCCAGTTTGATTTACCCTATTCTGATTCGCCTTGGGTCAGTCTCGTTCAAGTTGTTCCAAAGAAAGGGGGAATGACTGTGGTAACTAACGAAAAGAATAAGCTTATTCCAACTCGCACAGTTACAGGATGGAGAGTTTGCATCGATTATCGCAAACTCAATGACGCTACAAGAAAGGATCACTTTCCTCTACCTTTCATTGACCAAATACTCGAGAGATTATCTGGAAAAATGTTCTATTGTTTCCTCGATGGTTTCTCAGGGTATTTTCAAATTCCCATTGCTCCCGAAGATCAAGAGAAAACAATATTCACTTGTCCATATGGCACTTTTGCGTATCGACGAATACCTTTTGGATTGTGTAATGCCCCTGCTACATTTCAAAGATGCATGGTAGTAATTTTTCATGACATGATTGAACACTCAATGGAAGTTTTCATGGATGATTTCTCCGTCTTTGGAAACTCATTTGAACAACGTCTTGAAAACCTGGAAAAGATGCTGGTTAGATGTGAAGATTCTAACCTTGTTTTGAATTGGGAAAAGTGTCACTTCATGGTTACTGAAGGAATAGTATTGGGACATAAGATTTCTCGAGCAGGCCTCGAAGTTGATCAAGCCAAAGTCAACACTATTTCCAAACTGCCATATGCCACAACCGTGAAAGAAATTAGAAGCTTCTTAGGTCATGCAGGATTCTATCATCGTTTCATTAAAGACTTCTTAAAAATCACACAACCAATGACTCAACTTCTTGAGAAAGATGCAAAATTCGTGTTTTCCAACGAATGCATCAGTGCATTTGATCTGTTAAAAGAGAGGTTGGTCACCGCTCCAATTATGGTTTCCCCAGATTGGGCGTTACCATTTGAACTCATGTGCGATGCAAGCGATTTTACGGTAGGAGCCGTGTTAGGACAAAGGAAAGACAAGCAATTCCACCCAATTCACTATGCGAGCAAAACCCTAAACGACACACAAGAAAACTACACAACCACCGAGAAAGAACTTCTTGCGGTAGTTTTTGCATTTGACAAATTCTGCTCGTATCTGATCCTTTCAAAAACAATCGTCTATACCAATCATGCAGCCTTACGTTATCTATTCAACAAACAAGATGCAAAGCCGAGATTGATACGATGGATACTTCTGCTTCAAGAATTTGACATTGAAATTCGTGACAAGAAAGGAGCAGAAAATCTAGCAGCCGATCATCTCTCTCGTCTTGAAGATTCAAGCCCTTCATGAACCGAGGAATTCAACATAAATGATAATTTTCCTCACGAATTCCTTTTGAACATCCAATCTTCAATCGATGAGCATCCTTGGTTTGCCGATTTCGCGAACTATTTGGCAAGCGGAATCCTTCTCAAAGGAATGACTTATCAGCAAAAGAAGAAATTTTTTACTGACATTAAGCATTACTATTGGGAAGACCCGTACCTATTCAGAATCGGTGCGGACCAAATCATTCGAAGATGCGTATACGGAAGTGACGCGGAACAGATCCTAAGGCACTGTCATGAAGGACCCACAGGAGGCCACCATAGAGCAACCCTAACAGCCAAAAAGGTCTTCGATTCTGGATTCTATTGGCCCACAATCTTCAAGGATGCTCATAACATGGTACGCACCTGTGATGCATGTCAAAGAGCAACCAACATCTCGACACGGGATGAGATGCCTCAGAAACCTGTTCAAGTATGCGAGGTATTTGATGTATGGGGTATTGATTTCATGGGGCCATTCCCGGTGTCATTTGGGAATCGTTACATCTTGGTAGCAGTTGATTATGTCTCAAAATGGGCCGAAGCTCAAGCCCTGCCTACCAATGATGCAAGAAACGTTGTCAGATTCCTTAAGAAATTATTCTCTCATTTTGGTACCCCCAAGGCTTTGATTAGTGATCGAGGTACCCATTTCTATAACAACCAGCTCGAAAGAGAAATGGCTCGTTATGGAGTGAACCATCGCTTTACAACTGCCTATCATCCGCAAGCGAATGGGCAAGCTGAAGTCACTAATCGAGGTATCAAACAAATCCTTGAGAAAACCGTAGGACAAAATCACAAGGATTGGTCCACCAAGCTAGACGACGCATTATGGGCTTTTCGAACAGCCTTTAAGACTCCCATTGGCATAACACCGTTCAAACTCGTTTATGGGAAGTCGTGTCATCTACCTGTGGAACTGGAACATAAAGCCTATTGGGCACTCAAAGCAGCAAACCTAGACCAAGGCCTTGCAGGAAAGAATCGATTTCTACAAATCCATGAACTAGAGGAACTGAGAGAACAAGCATACGAAAACGCTAGGGTTTGCAAGGAAAAGACAAGGAAATTCCACGACTCTCGTTTAAGGAGCAATAAACGATTTCATGTGGGGGGAACGTGTCTTACTGTATAACTCTTATTTACGTTTGTTTCCCGGAAAGTTAAAATCACGTTGGTCTGGACCTTACACGATTAAAAATGTGTTTCCAAATGGTGCCATCGAAATTGACAACCACGACGGTTTAAGTTTCAAAGTGAATGGACATCGTTTAAAACCATATAACGATGGGCCAACCAAGATTTTCTCGGAGGAATTACACCTCCGCCACGATGAAGATTAAGTGTGGGGAAGGGTCGCGTCGAAGACCCTATGCGAAAACACGGCACTTGTACATAGATTTTATTTGAAATTTTTAACTTTTTGTAGGACTCACAAGCACAAGCACGGGGCCGTGCCCCCCTAAACACGCCCCCATGACTCTGACAAAATTTTTTCCATGATCTCGGCTGACGACTCTGGAACGTTGCAGGTCGAATTTAAGGCGACTTCTGACAAGCACGGGGCCGTGCCTACCCAAGCACGCCCCCGTGATCAACTTTTCCAACCTGTGTATAAATACCACACTTGTTCCAAGCTTTCATCACACCCATTTCTGCTTAAAATCTCATAAGAAAAGATGAAAAGAATCAAGTCAAGGAAGTTCCAATTGGAATCCTGCGACGAAACCACGATCTAAAACTCGGGAACCAACAACTCAAGAATATTTCTTCAAGCTTCATGAGCTAATCAAGAAATTGACTGAGATGAATCTCACCACAACTCAACGCTTAGCTGAACTTATCCAGAAAGTTCAGGAAATAAGCGAGGAACTTGTTTCCATCAATCGTCGGCTTGCGGAACTTAGCAACCGCACTTCGCACTACCCTATCCTGACTCTTCCACACGAAATGTGTAGAGGCTTCTTCTAGAGGCATTTCATGATGGGTCATGTGTGCTAGTGCGCATTAAGGAGTCTGGTTTTGCAGTTTCAGATTCCCGGTTTTTAACGTATTATGTAATCGTAGGAGCTAGGAAAATGTACTTGTCGCTTGGCTTGTTTATTTAAATTCTAGAACTAATTTCGTAGCTTTTCTGATGATTTGGATGTGACAAAACTTAACCGGGTAAATTACGCAACGCGTGAAATTGAGAAACGGAACAACAAAAGGCTTAACCGAAACTGCATAAGGGGAACACGCCTCCGTGCCTATATAGGCACGCCCCTGTGATGACAAAAAATTGACAAAACCTGACTTGTTTCAGCCTTTTGTCTTGTTCCCCATCAATGTTGCATGATAAATCCCAACTTCTTTGCCTGCAAAGTCGTATCCTCTTCACCTTGTGCAATTTTTTCAATTTTTCTTTCATATTTTCAAGTCATCTTTCAAGAGCTTTAATCAAGAAGTTAGTATACTAATTCTTGTGATTATGATAGCCATTTGCATGTAATTAGGTTATTAGGTCTCTAAACAACCGAAATCCTAATGATTATATGTAAGAGCTTGTGTTTAAACATGTTATGGAATTATGAATGCTTTATCCATTCTTGTTTATGTTTCTCTTGAAGTTGATTAGTGTTAATTAGTATGATTAGTTAGTTATTAGTATTAGTATGTTTCCCTTTAGTGTTAACAAGACCATCTTCATAATGCGTGGTGATTTCATTGTTAATCATGTTCAAGTTACAAGAATTGGCAAGTAGTGTTGAAACGTTATATATTTTTGTCTTGAATTATTAACAAATGCTCAAAATGTTTAACGTATAATCTTTGATTTTTCAAGCAAGAAAATGACAAATTTATGCTTAATAAAAGATTTACAAACAAAACCACGCGTGCTCGAGTTGAAATTTCATACCTCAAAATGTTAACCGCACCCCCACGTTTCAAGAGACACACCCCATGTTTAATAAACTTTTCTTAAAAAGCAAACTTGTCAACTGTTTTTCAACAAAAGTTTCACAAAAAGGGTGACATGGCTCTTGAAAATCAATTTTTGTCCCTAAAATAGATAGACTATTCCAAAAACCGGTTTTGTATATTTTAACTGATTTGTCAAAATTTCAGGATCATGAACCATCCATACTTACAATTTGGAGGAAACCGTGAAAGATGGTGTCGTGCAAAGGCTCTTGCAAAGGGCTGAAAAGTCACATTTGCAAGCCAATGACGGGGAAAATCTGAATACGCGTAACAAGCTTTCAACCGCGTCGAAAATCTGAACTCTCGAGTGGATGACCTGATCAATGATGTCACGTACATCAGAAACCGAATGTATCATGAGTGGGGGGATATCCTGCCACAAAGCCCTTGAAAAACCATATCACTTTCAGGGCCCGGGCACAGTCACTTTGTGCCAATCTATCATTTACTTTATGTCATTTTATTTTATCTTATGTGTTTAGGATTTTAGTGTTTTCAATAAATGGATGATATTTCAGGTGATCCCGATTATTCTCACAAATCAAAGGCACAAGTCGACTTCATCATCTTTTGGGGGGTATCTCGTTACCATTCCTTGTTTTATATTATTTATCATATTGGGGACAATGTGAATTTTAAGTGTGGTGATGGGATTAATCGAGATACATATTCCATACTTTGCTAAAAACAGGTCCATATTGAAAAATTTTTAACAAAATCACTTAACCACTATTTTTTATGACACTAAACCAAAAATTTAAACAATTTTTGATAAACCAAATTATAAATGTACGTTTTCGGGAAATAAATAAGTAAATAAGAGAAATCCAAATAAAAATTGAAAATATTTTTTGTGATATCCCTAAAAGCAATAATCTAGTAAACATATGTAATCATGTGAAATGAAACACTTTTACCCAATTCCATCCATTTGTGAGTTTATTTTTGAGCCTTAAACAGCTTTTGCAAACTTTTGCAATTTTACTTTCATTCTGGATTTAATTGAAAGTGTCTTATGATACGTGTGATTAGAACTTACTTTAGGTATACATTTCAAGACCTTAATTAGTATTTTTTGCATAAAAATGAGTTGGGCATTAGGAAACCTTAATCATTCAAGCCCCAACCATTTTCTTTTAATCTTCCTTACCCGAACGTCAACCCTAGTTAGCCCTGTTGAGCTTAAACATTTTATTTTGATCACCCGAACCACCAAATCACTTAACCAAAAAGCCTTCAACAAAACCTTTTTTTTTTTTCGTTAAAGACAAGTTTTTGGCTTATAAAGAAAAAAAAGAGAAAAAGAAAAAGAAAAATTTGGTCTTTTAGCGGCAGACCTAAAAGAACTGGAATGCATTCTTTTGATTTTAATTTACTTTGTTGCCTTCATCACGCAAAACCGGGACTTCCCCCGGAAATTCGCGAACAAATTTTCAGTCTCACGTACGACGCAAGAAAGATATGGCGAAAAAAGGAACAAGTTCTGCCATTTTGTGAAATATCGAAATGCGCTATAAAGAGACGGGCAAAAAGATACGAAAGGTGCCCGAATTGTGGAAATTGGTCACATAATGGAAAATGCAAAAAGAACCAAACTGAGTCTTAATACGAATACACAGAACTGATCCGATTGGGTGCTATTAGGCTTCAAGCCGAACGATCCTTACGAAAGGATAGTTTTGTGTATCTTCGGGTAAAGGATGAAGTAAGGTTTCTGAAAGCATAATACGGTCTTGACAATCTGACCTTAAACGAGTCCTCAAGTTAGCATATCCCTTCTAGCTTGAAGTATTGTATAGGGAACTTTTTACTGCTTTCCTTGTAGTTTATATTAGAAAAATAAGCCAAGACTGTCGTCTTTAGCATTTAGCCACTTTTTCCAAACATTTCATACCCGAGCCCGAGCCAAGTTACAACCCATCAAAGACCTAATGATTTATGCAAGTAAATATCTAAGTAGGTGGAGAATTGATCCCTTAACAATCATATGATTTCACACGTATTCATACTAGGTAATTGAGCGTATTAGTCATACTTTATCTTATGTATGATTCCATATATTTAGCCGAGTGTGAGTGCATCTTGTGAGAAGTGTGGATTTTTACATGATTATAATCTTTACTAACAATCCCATTGCTTGCTAGGATATCATTCTATAAATGCCTAAAATATTTGCATTTGGATGAAATAATTTTTACTTGCGTATTTCCAGAAAGACATATTTATCTTTTGCTTTATTTGGTTTTTGGCGGAGTTGTCATTTTAAGTGATTTTGCTTGAGGACAAGCAAAGTTTAAGTGTGGGGATATTTGATGTGCTCCAAATTATACATAAAAACACTATCAAAAGCATATCAATTATTCTTTGATATCTTCCGAAATATGATGATTATGTACTCAAAATCGTTTAATTGTGTTTTCAGGTGTTGTGAAGGGCAAGATGGACAAAAGGAGCATATTGGACAAGAAATTGAAGAAATCCAAGCTTAAAATTCCAAGCATGGGGCCGTGCCTTATTTAGCACGCCCCCATGCCTTGCCTGAAACACACCCCGTGCTAATTTGACACACCCCGTGATTGGACATCTGACAGGACAAAAAGTACTGTTCCCCAAAAGCAGTCACGGGGCCGTGCCCCAATAGTCATGGGGCCGTGCTTGGCCTTTTCACGGGGTCGTGCCTCATTTGTCACGGGGTCGTGCCCGACAACTCCTGTGCGTACGATCCGACCAACTTTCGTAAGCATTGTACTAATACGGGGTCGTGCCTTTTTGTCATGGGGCCGTGCTCAAACACTCCGGGAAGCCTATAAATAGAGGGCTAAGTTCACCATTTGGAGAGCTTTTGGTGGGATGATACTCTGCAGAACTCTCTCGGGAATAAAGTCTTGAAGACCATTTGGAGGCTCGGGAGGTGCATACAACACTTGGAAGAAGCTCGGGATTGTCTAAACATCATCCATTGTGGAATCACCGGTTTGATTGTTCCATTTCACCGATGAATTCATACTTATCTTCTATTTTTTGTGTTGTTATGTTCAAGCTCATTATGAGCTAAACTCTTATTATCATCCTAATTGGATGAAACTTATGTAATTTGTGATGAACTAATGGTGTGACCAATAGTCATGGGGCCGTGCTTGGCCTTTTCACGGGTCGTGCCTCATTTGTCACGGGGTCGTGCCCGACAACTCCTGTGCGTACGATCCGACCAACTTTCGTAAGCATTGTACTAACACGGGGTCGTGCCTTTTTGTCACGGGGCCGTGCTCAAACACTCCGGGAAGCCTATAAATAGAGGGCTAAGTTCACCATTTGGAGAGCTTTTGGTGGGATGATACTCTGCAGAACTCTCTCGGGAATAAAGTCTTGAAGACCATTTGGAGGCTCGGGAGGTGCATACAACACTTGGAAGAAGCTCGGGATTGTCTAAACATCATCCATTGTGGAATCACCGGTTTGATTGTTCCATTTCACCGATGAATTCATACTTATCTTCTATTTTTTGTGTTGTTATGTTCAAGCTCATTATGAGCTAAACTCTTATTATCATCCTAATTGGATGAAACTTATGTAATTTGTGATGAACTAATGGTGTGACAAATATTGTGTTAATGTTATGGTGGTCTTTGGAAAACTTTCGATGGGTAGCACCTATATTTGAACGGGGGGTTATAAGTTTATGGTTTGTAATTGTGATTGTCATACACGGTTGAAAAACGTATGATCAACTTTTATTCATAACAAACTATGGCTAATTAACTAGAGATGGTTATTAGAAATCATAAGACCTTAACTTTATGATCATTTACGGGTTCCCTTTTATTAGTCTGAGAAATCTACAGTAATTGTTATGGTTTCCTAAAATTAATGGTATGTTGGAAAGGAACTTGATCAACTCTCTTCTAACATTAAGTTATGTTTTCAGAAATCGTATGTCGAAAAGGACACAAAAGATTTACCTACATTACTAGGGCCTTGACCTTAACAGTAAATCTCAACCTGACGTGGTCCTGGTCACTACGGAGCGGATAGACGAGAAATCGCGTCAGCTCATCTTTATAAATGTTAACACAATTACTTTATTCAATATCTTTAATCACACCACCACCTCATCACAGTTACATAAGTGTAATCCAAATTAGGATGATAGCCTTTATCCCCTGATTTTAAATGCAAAAGTTTCAACTTGTTTTACTTTATTTGTTATTTCTATCTTTATTATTAGTTTTTAAACCCTAAAGAACCCCTAATTTACATCAATACAACTTATCATCCTCCTAAACAAAACTAATAGTCAATCATAAGGGTTGTTGAGTAGTCTGAGTGTGTCCACGGATTGATACTCGCTTCTTACCATCACTATATTACCTTACGATAGGTGCACTTGCCTTTTGTGTGTGTAGTTAGTAGTAGTAATAACCATTTAAAACTGAATCTGTGCGAAAATCATTTATCAAAATACATATATTTTCACACCGCATCAATAATCAATGAAGTTAGTTTGATTATATAGCACACGATATCGGCTTGTCTAAAGATCAATTATAACCTAACATACAAAATCAAAGTTAACATTAAAAAAATTTGATTAGTCAAACCAATTAACAAGATTAGTGTGATAAAAAAAGTCAAAGGTAACAACCCTTCAAGTTTATAACTTCCGTAAGGTCATCGACGTATTCAATTGGGTTTTCTTAATCAAAATGGTGCAATCAATATACGATTCAATCACATTTCCAAATCGTCAACAAATTCAGTTTTGGTTGAATGAGATGATCCGATAGTCAACCGTTCTTATCAGCACGTATCGATTCCGTAAAGGCCAATTTGAACAACAGGATTTTGATTGAGTTGGTTCTAAACCGTTTCTGATTCACAGAAGCAACCGATGGAATCAATTTTCTGCCACAAGTTCTAAATTAGAATCTATCTTAATCTGTCATTTCAAAACAGATTCGTGAGGCTTGTGCCTGTGGATTTTCAGTTCAATTGTCGTAAAGGCCTTCTTCACCTGCGGTTTCTGAAATCGAACAACAACAAATACTCGAATGATTCTATGTAATAACAATCAATCATATGAACTCTAAAGGCCAAAGAATGCATGTGGTCTTTGATTCAATACATGTCGGCAAAATCAATCAACAAATTCATAAGGCCTTGATGTCTGCGGATTCAATTCGAATGATGAAATATATTATGATGACAATCTTTAAATCAAGGAAAAAATTTACATGGCTCTGATGCCTAATTATTGTCCAAGAACATAAATAAGAAGGTCATGTTTGGGATTGCTTATTTTGTTGAAAAGGACTTTTGAGAAAAAGGATTTATTGACTTATAACTTTTAAAAGTAGTTTTTAAAAAAGTGTTTGGATTAGCTTATAAACTGAAAAGTCAATAAGTTATTTTGTAAAAATTGTTTGGTTTAACTTATTAATGTAAAATGACCAAAAAGGACATTCTGTTAAAAGTTAATAAGTTGTTTTTTAAATATTCCTTGTACGTAACATCATCCCACAAAAATTATGATTTAGTCCTTTTAGTTGATGTTTCACAATTCATTGAGGTAACTATTAAAAAACACAATCCATTGATGTTTCACGATCCATTGAGAAAGCAATGAGGAGAACTTCTATCAATAGACATATTAGATTAATGATTCCATGCACTTATTAACCTTATAAAACAACCACTAAATGAGTCTAATTTACTACCATACAACAACATTTCAAGTAAGTGATTGAGAAAGCAATGAGGAGACGTATGATGAACTTTTACTAACAGGCAAATTAGATGAATGATACCAGCAAATTAACCTTGTAAAAGAGCCACTAAATGAGCCTAATTTACTACCATACAACAACATTTCAAGTAAGCGATTGAGAAAGCAATGAGGACATGGATGAAGAACTTCTACTAATAGAAAACTAGATGAATAATACCAGCAAATTAAGCTTCTAAAACAGCCAATAAATGAGCCTAATTTACTACCATACAACAACATTTCAAGTAAGCGATGATGAAGCAATAAGGAGATGGATGATAACTTCTACTAACAGCAAATTTAGATGAATGATAGCCACTAAACGAACCTTTGTAGCATCAAACGATGACGAGATGGATGAAGAATTTCTAACAACAAAGAGGTGTTCAATCAGGTGTACATCAAAGATAGCATATTCTTCAAATCATAACATCTTCACTTCTTCAAATGATTTTATAAATAATGGGTGGAGTTTATTGCATCTTCACTTCTTTAATTAGGGATTAATGGAGAGGTGGGAGTTTATTGCATGTTAGGTAGAGGATTAATGGAGAGGTGGGTGAAGGAGTTTATTACATCACAAGTTAGGATAGGGGGTGGCGGTCGCAGGTGGGTGTGATGCCGTCATAGGTTTGGGGTGGGTGGAGGATTACTGTTGTGTTCCCGAGTCTCATTTAAGGGGAGAAAGAAAGGAAGTGGAAGGAAAGAAAAAATAGTTGTGTTCCAGAGTTTTTTTTAATGGAAGGAAATGGAAGGATTGTTAGAATTTGTATTCCCGAGTTTACTTAAGTAGGGAAATGAAAGGAAATGAAAGGAAAATGAAGGCTAACATCAATCCTTTCAAAATGGAAGGAAATGGAGAGAAAAGAAAGAAAGAAAAGAAAGAAAAGAAAAGAAAAGAAGAGAAAAGAAGAGAATGAAAAACAAAGTGTTTCCTTTCTTTTCTCTCGTTAAGTAAACTCGGGAACATAGCGTAAGGGTTGCCATTAATGGCGAGCAAAGGGGCGAAGGGGAGGAGAGGCAAGTCGGTTTTGTGAGCATCAGATGGGAAAGGGCCGAAGGTCCTTTGTTTATTTAGGGGCAAATTGATAAAAATGAGCTAAAAGGAGATTTTGACTTTTGAATAGTAAGTCACCCCTAACTTTTTAATTTTACTTTTTTTCTTTTGTAAAAAGTTGCTTTTAAAGTGACTTTTGTATTACCCAAACACAAAAAATAACTTATTAACTTTTTAAAAGTTAGTAAATTATAAATTAGTGGAAAAGTAGCATGGCCAAACATGTACGACGAATAGAAAGAATAATTTCAACCAACATCTTTGATTTACATTGATATGTAGATGAATATATAGGAGATACAATTACAATATAAACCCTCCTATTTTACATAGTAAACAGTTTTATACTTTAACATATATACATATATAACCTCCAGACGGTAACTTGAGAGGGATTAACACTAACACTTTATGTTATAGGCATAAAATAGACCCCTAACCATCAATGTATATGTATATGTATAATGTGTATATTTTTTGATTTCATAGCTTCAGCATTATAGTATTCTTTAGCGTTGGTTTATGGTGGAACCCTATTTGTTTAGAGGATTGGTTTCTTGACTGGCTACTGGCTTGAATAAGGTAGGATACAAATTAACCGATGGTTCGAGTTTAACCATAACTGGAGTCGGCCTGTTTTCTGATTGGGATCGAGGATCCAGTTTTCTTTGTATACGTCTACTAAATTGTACTACACAGCTAACTAAAATGCATTACCGGAGAGCCTGGCGGGCCTTTTAAGTAGGGTTGTTCAAATAGCTCGACGCTCGAAACTTGCTCGAACTTGTTCGAAAAAAGCTCGGAGTTTTGCTCGTTCGATTTTTGGCTCGGTTGTAAACGAACTGAGCGGATTGGTTCGGTTTGGAAATGAACCGAGCACAAGCAAAGGTACGCTCGCTCGTCGCTCACTCGGTTTCAGTCGAATTGGTTTTTAATTTAGTTTATATATATAGATACACATATATTAGTTAATTTATTTAGTTATTTGTCAATTACCATTGTTTTTATTATTTACATATTTATATTTTTATTATGTACCAATATATAAAAAAAATATCACTTGAGAAAAGTTAGATATAGAATATTCACTAATTTAATTATTGTTTTAGGATTTGTTGGGTGTCGAATCCAGCAAATAAATATTATAATATGAACCTACTGTCACAAACACTAAGAATAATATGAGCGGAAGTAGAGTTCGAGTTCTTAGGGATATGGGTTAATCGAGTTTATACCAAACAATTCAAGTTCAAGTACACTTATTATTAGAACAAAATTAAATGGGGGGATTTTAATAAAATAATAAAATTAGGGAAAATATAAAAGTAAAAAAAATTACAGCACCCTAACACGGCCGTGTCAAAACTACAAAAAATCATGCGCATCCGTGTTAAGGTTCAGTCAGAAAAAGTAAAGTCGATTTTTTATGACAAAAATTTATTAAAACTAATAAAATGTGAAGAAAAATAAAATTATATAAGATAGTTTTAACACAAGGGTTATTTCTTGACTTGATCAGGCTTGTGATCATTAACGATTATGGTGCAATGATCATTTATGTAAACGATTTGTATCGATACTAGACATCATGCTGTTCGGACATCCCCTCCATCTAATGTCTAACCAAACACAGTTCGTTGATTAGAGTCAATCCGCTACTCTAAGCTCACGTCGCTCGGATCTTAGCGTCTGGATTGCAGTGATAGAAATATCAATTACAGTGAAACACTCGCGCCGTTCAGAATGTTTAACTAGATTGAATGACTCCATAATGAATTTGGGTTCATAGACAAATACAAAACATTATTTGTTCCTTGTAACAAAAATTAAAACTTGATTAGGGTCTTAAAAATTGATGAAATTTATTAGAAAGATTAATAAGTTTATCAGGTTTATTAACATTTAATATATATAGGAATAGGTCCGGATTTAAGATTAAAAATCAGATAAACAAATTATTCAAATAAACAATCACATAAACGTTTTACATAAGTTATGAATCAAAATCACAAACCTAAGTGTCAAAACTTAAATTTATTCTAGCCGGACCTGACGGCTAAACAATCTGAATAAAAAAAACTTAAAAAAGTATAAAGAAGTAAAAGATTGTTGAATTGAATGAAAAATCCTCTAAACCAATATTAATCCAAATCGCTCTTGGCTCTTCTTTTTTTGTTCTTCCTGGCCGTCGACTTCCCAAAGAAAAGATGAATCTCCCCCTGCCCTTTTCTTCTTTTGATTTTATTTATATATCAAGGATATAATTATCAAATCCATAAAATATGGCCAATTAGTTGGATCCTTTCTTTTTCTTCTCTTCCATCATATATATATATATATATATACTAGCTTTAGTAAACCCGTGTATTACACGGGTTGAATAAATAAAATATTAATATAATAAAATTTAATAATTTTAAAATGATACTCTAATCATAAAATAGTAATATCAACTTTTAAAATTTTATTTATAAACTTTTTTTAAAAAAATAAATATTTTGTTCTAAAAAATCGTATAAAAATGTCATTTCTAAAAATTTTCCTATTATAACTCTCAATTTGGATTATATTTTGTTTTCAAAAATGAATTTTTAAAAATACGAATTTTAAAATATTTTATATTTTTAAAAAAGTTTTAAGCTTTAGAAAAATTCATTGTTTTAAAAAATATTTATTTAGAAATAAAATTAATAAATAGATTTATTTCTTAATTTATAAATCTAAAAAGGTGTTAAATAAATATTATTAGTAATTAAGGTAATTATTTAATAGGAGAGATAAGCGAGAAAATTTTAGTGAGAATAATTGTGGTGTTGCCACGTGTCATCCCAAAATAGCTTTTTATTAGAGTAGGTAGATTTATTAAATCTAAAAAGGTGTTAAAGAAATATTATTAGTAATTAAGGTAATTATTTAATAGGAGAGAGAGGCGGAAAAATTTTAGTGAGAATTGCATCTCAAAATACCTTTTTATTAGAGTAGGTAGATAGAAATAATATATATCCTTTAAGTTCAAACCAAAATCTAGTTTTTGTAGTAGATAACTTCTTAAATTTAAAATTAATAATCTTTTTTTAACTTTCAAAAACCACCCTTGTCGTCAATATTTTTTCAAATCTATTCCAGTTCCCGCGTTCACCACTCGTGAGTGTTTCATACCTACAAAACAATTAAATAAAACAAAGTAGACTCTATTCTACCAAGACAAGTGTTACACAAAATAAACAAAACTACGTCTAATAAATTCATGATATGAAATAAAAACATATGTTAAAATAAAGATAAATAATGTCTAAAAATACTATTAACAAATCTCGCCAATTTTAAACATTTCCTCGTCCTCAAGAAAGTTAAGAACAAGTATAAGCGGAGAAGCGAAAATAATGAAGAACAAAATTCATAACATCTACACCTTTTTTCCATCCCGTATAAAAATTATGAGCATAAAATCATATTATTACGCTAACTTTCAATTGATATACATAAATAAGCCTTTCAAGATTTTTATTAACAACACATACCCAATTTGCTAGTTATGGTCCTCTAACCCTTTAGTTCTGGACTTATCGTTTTATATAAATTAATCCATGTTATATTTCCCGTTTAAGTGTGCCTACATCTTTCTTCACACGGTGGAAATCTTCCTAACCTCAAGGATTATAGAGAACAAGTGGTCAAATTTCACCATGCGAGATCACATATGATTTGGTACTGGTGGGTCAATTTTTCACTACTTATTTTTTTATTTTCTTTTTTCTTCTTCTTTTTTTTTTCTTTTTTTTTCTTTCTCTTTTTTAATTGAATCAATTGAACTCGGTTCTCAACCTATTTATGATATTAAACACATATGAATATTAAATGTTTATTTGTGTAAATCCAAGAACAATGGCACTAGCATAATGGGATATGTATGTCTTTTTATTATTTATCAATCTTTTTAGCATTCAATCTATGATTAATATAATAAAATCAATATTATTTTTTATGTTACCCTCACAAATATTTTGGGGACAATAAAGATGCGTGGAAAACGAAGAAAAATCATTCTTTTTTGTTTTTTCTAATTGTTTCCATTTTTTTTGTTTTTTAGTTTTTTTTATGAAAATGTAACTAAATGCAATGAAAGTATTAAGAATATAAATTAGAAACAAAAACAAAAAAAATAAAAATAAAGATAAAGTAGAAATTACCTCTCCTCAAGATAAAATATTTTATTTATAAAACTAGAACTCACTCGGCATAGCTGACTTTTTATATACATAATAGTTGGCAGGTGATCTTGGTGCTGAGGAAATGCAGGCATGAATGCATAAGCTACTGGGAAAGATTTCAAGATTGACATCCACATTTTGAAAAAGTTATCTTGTTAATAGAATTTTGATAGAATTTTGAGATGTACACCTAACAATATGATTATTTGACACGATTTTTATTATTAATGAAAAATTTAAATTCCGCTGCAAATGTTATATTTTAAATGTTTTGTGCGATGAATGACAACTGTAAGCGTCCCGAGACCGGGGCCTTACATTTAACTGGTCGGTATATATATGTTTGTATCTAAGATGTAATAAAAGAAACCTTCGTAGCTACAGCATTTGTCAATCCAAGAAATAAAATAGAGTTAAGTTTGGTTTTCCTTCATGAGGTTTGACCAAATAACTATTTTTCTTCAAAAAATTATAAACATCAATTTATCTTCAAAAGTTTCATAACTTGTTTCAATTTAAGTTCAAAAGTTTCATTATTTATTTTAGTTTTAATCTAAAATAATAAAGCTTTTGGATTAGTTTGGAGGTAAATTTATGTTTCTAAATTTTTTAAAGAAAATAATTACTTTTGTTAAATGCTGAGGAGCAAAATTGAAATTAACTCAATAAAATACGAAATATGATTACAAAATAAAGAATTTGAATTAATCATTTCAACGCAGTATTTAGTTATTTGGTAACATAATAAATTTCTGGATTTTGATGAAACGTTTTTTTATATATTTAATGGTCGCCTTTTTAGCAGAAGAAAAAAGATGCAGAATTGAAGTTGACAGTAAAGCAATAGAATTAAAAGAAATAATGGAGTTTTGTTGGTTTGTAAATCAATGACGGGATGTGATTTAAGAAATAATTTTGTTATGCATGCAGATGCCAAATTTTTGTTTTTGGAAGGCAAATTTCATTAACACCAAAAAACACGGCTACATCTCTAAGCTAGAGAAAAGCCAAAAACAACAAGTTAAGTTACATCAAAAATAAAATTGCACCACCGTTTCCAATCTACCGTACCATTCTTATATCTACTCTTGTACCAAAGAAATCCCAAAGCTTTTACGTCCGCCACAATCTTGACCACGTCCGGAATAATGTTAGTGAATGCCTTTTCATTTCTAGCCTTCCAAATCCTCCAACACGCGATTATAAGAACCCCGTAAACCATATCTTTCTTGACTCCTGAAAGATGCATATAATCGACCATTTTTATAATATCACTAACCGAAAAAAGAAACATAGGAGGGAGCTTGCACCATGACGAAATTCCAGCCCACACACCCATAGCAAGCCCACAGCCGGAGAAGAGATGGCCCGTAGATTCTTCACTATCTCCACATAACTTGCAAACGTCCGCTCCCACATTGACATTTCTGCGAAGAAGAGCTTTAGTAGTCGGGATACGATCTCTAATCGCCCTCCACATGAAGATGTTACACTTATTAGGGATCCAATTACACCACTTGAACTCAAAATCGTTACTAACGTTGCTGCCTTCTTTCAACCATTGCCGATTATCCTTGACAGAAACAATGAGATTCGAACCATAAGACCAATACCACTCGTCCTCCTTGTCTGAAATTTCCACACCGGATAAACTTCTGTGTAATTGAATCATTTGTTGAACCTCTACAGGCGAATAAATCCACGGTTGCGGTGGTTGTTGAAAATGTGGTCAAATGCGGATGGCGCCTAATTTCAATATATGTATTTGGTATTCAATTCAATTTGCTCCCTTACAATCAAGGAGTTGGTGGAAAGAAGTCCCAACAATTAATTAATTAATTAATTAAGTAGTTAGGGTGCATTTAGTTAAAGTAAGTAATACTTATATTCTTCACTCTTCAGTGTGCAATTAAATCAATTATTGAACTTCATCTAAGGAGAATCAAAAACCATGGGCAACAATTCCATGAGCTGGCAGAACTTTATTGGGCATACGTGACAAATGCCATCAATTCTCTATGTATATATACACACACAATAATATTGACTTGCGGGTTCTCCTTCCTCTTTCAATTCTCACACCCTCGCCCTTGTTCTGGTATGTATGCTACTATCAGCTTCGTCTGATTAATAAATATGTGTGTGTGCATATTTATTCTTGATTTTTGTAATCTAATCAATCTCAGAAACTTGAGGTAATTGTCCTTCTGTTAGCTAGGTCTATTCTTATTAATAATAAGTTGATATGAAGTTGGACACCATTTTAATTCATATGAACTTTACATGTACCTTTATGAAAATTATCCACAAAATACTCAGGACAGGACTATCCTCAATAGTATTCAGTCCTCTGAATGTTAGATCGATTACATGATAATTTAGTAGTTCATCACGTATTATTGTACTGTAGGCCAATTCATATAACTAGCTACCTTGAAAGTGATTTAGGAGCATATATCAGTTCATTACTTATTTAATAACATTAATTTTAAGTGGTGCCTATTTATAGTCATCATATTAAACGCAGATTATTATAGTAACTCGCTGCTGAGCAATGGACTTCCGAAAGGAAATGAAGCAATGGATTTTGTCAAAGAAAATGAGACCGCGATTGTCGTTGCTGTTTTTGCTGTTTCTATTGTTGCATTCTTACTTTTCTCCAAGAAATTAACCTAAAGGTTCATCTTTGACTACTCTCCTATTAGCCTTTTTCTTTAACAGACATTCATTTGGCCATCTGCAAAGCTAATTTATAAATTGTTTCTTGTTTTTAGGGTGCATAGATCCTGATAAGTTTAGGGAATTCAAGCTTGTGAAACGCACACAGCTTAGCCATAATGTTGCCAAATTCAAATTTGCTCTTCCTAAACCTACTTCGGTGTTGGGACTTCCCATTGGACAGCATATTAGTTGCCGGTATATATATAGGGGAAGGATCCTAAGAAAACCAACATTTTTAAGAAAACCATGAAAACCAAATCCATCCAATCAGATTTTTTCTTTAATTTTTCAGATTTTTTATTTAAAAGGGTATTTATGTAATTTTATACATTATATATTCTTAATTAATATGAAATCCCTACTTTTTCTCTACTATTTCGATTTTGATTAGCACTTTTATTGGAACCGATTCATGATTCTTAATTAGAATCTTCAGTTACAATAGGATATCGTTGATTGAGTGTTTTTGTGTGGATTCAATTCGAGTTTCAAGTTTCAACAGATTCATAATCGAATTCAAGAAATCCTTTAACGAAGAACGTAAGCATGTTATAATGGTTTTAGTGTTAATGTGTTGATGTTGCTCTGTTTTTGTGTGGATTCAATTCGAGTTTTAAGTTTCAACAGATTCATAATCGAATTCAAGAAATCTTTTAACGAAGAACGTGAACATGTTATAATGGTTTTAGTGTTCATATGTTGATGTTGCTCTGTTTTTGTGTGGATTCAATTCGAGTTTCAAGTTTCAACAGATTCATAATCGAATTCAAGAAATCTTTTAACGAAGAACGTGAACATGTTATAATGTTTTTAGTGTTCATGTGTTGATGTTGCTCTGTTTTTCTGTAATCTTATGTTTTCAACATTTTAGGATGTTGAATTCCAATTCTAATGCAATGGCAACTTTACCTGGGATGGAAATTGAAGAATTTTCTGAAGCAACACATCCAGTGCCTGTTGATCAAATTGATAAGCTTTCAACCGGTAAAAATCTCGATTTAGACTCATCGACCACAGTTGCCCCACAGAATATGAACCTTGGAGATGGACAAATATATCTTACTGGTGTTGAAAATGAAGGTAATTATTTTCCTAATATGATTTGGTATTTTTTCAAAGTTAAGCGTATGTTTACATATATGTAAGTATAATGATGCTAATGTAACTGATGGATGTTTACGTATATGTAAGCTTACATAAGTAATCAAACTTATGAATCAAGTCTGTTGATTACATAAGTAACCATATTTGTATACTAATGAATACGTATATGTAAGCATCATGATGTTAATGTAACTGATGGATGTTTACATATATGTAAGCTTACATAAGTAACCATATGTGTATACTAATGAATACGTATGTAAGTGCAATATTGTACTGACTTTTTTATATATCCGTATACACTATCAAGGTTCGTTATCTACCAATGTTTATGAATCTCCAAATGGAACACGATACTGGACTCCTAATGTTCCAGTTGAGTACAAGCTTGTTGTAGGAACCAAATTCGATACATGGCAAGATGTGATGAATATGTACGAAGCGTATGCTGAGAAGGCTGGTTTTTCTACTCGACTAGGTGCACTGAAAAGAAAGGATGGGGTTATTACTCACAGATATATGTTGTGTACCAAAGCTGGTAAGCTAATGGTCAAGTTGTTGACACTTTGGAATCCACGTCAAAGTCACCTCTTCGTCGGACAAATTTCAAAGTTACTAATTGCCGAGCACGTATAAAACTTAGAGCTATTTTAGGTACATCAGCTTTTGAGTTATATGAATTTTATGAGGTTCATAACCACGGGTTAGTGAATTCAGACAATTTGGATCTGACACGAAAAAGACGGAAGTTGAATTTTGTTGACCAAGAGTATATTGCCAAATGTCGATTGGCAAATATTGGGCCAACCAAAGCTCATAGGCTACAAGTTGCATTAAAGGGTGGCCATCACATGGTGCGTGGTACAAAAACAGACTATAAAAATTTTAGTCGTGATATTACCAAGTACATTGGTAAAAGAGACGCCCAAATGTTTGTAGATACATTGAAAGAACGCAACATGTATAGAGAAAATTTCAGTTTCGAGTATGTTGCTGTTGATGGTGAGGTTAGATCATTTTTTTGGGTGGACAATGTTTCGAAGGTAAATTATGATGCTTTTGGCGATGTCTTGGCATTTGATGCAACATACCAGACAAATAAGTAAGTTTTTTTTTTCATATTCAGTAATAAATTAAACTTATTTATAAATAACTTTTTTTTTCAGGTATAATATGATTTTTGTTCCATTCACCGGTGTTGATCACCATAAAAGTGTGTAACTTTGGTGCCGGTTGTTGTACGACGAGACAATTGAATCTTACACGTGGTTACTCAAATGCTTCGTTAAAGCCCATAACAACAAACAACCAATGTTAATTCTTACGGATCAGGATGCGTCTATGAAAGTAGCGGTCAATACGGTTTTTGACAAATCAATACATCGTTTGTGCATGTGGCATATCACTATGAAACTTCCATCAAAAGTATGATATTCTTATTATTTTCAATTTACTTTAATGTCTTCATTATTTTGTAAATATCGCATTCTTATATTGATATTCTTAGATAAATAGCCTTGACTTACATATATGTATGTTCTAAATATTAATCTTTACGTATAAGTAATCATCCCATTTTTTGGTAATAGGTTACTGGGAACAAGTTGAATAACACTAATTTACGTGCATCTATTCATAAGTTAGTTTGGAACGTGTACATGAAACCATCTGAGTTTGAACGTCGTTGGATTTTGCTTATGGAAGAGTACAGTTTGCAAGATCACCCTTGGTTGTCTGACATGTTCTCCATTAGAGATCAATGGGTTCCTGGTTATTTCAAAGATATACCCATGTGTTGCTTAATGAAGACTACCTCTAGGTGTGAAAGTGCTAATTCTTATTTTAAAGTCAATTCAAGTGCATCCAATACTCTTGTTCAATTCTTGTTGTGCTTTGACTCTGCGATGGATGGACAAAGGTATAACCAACGTTTGTTAGAATATAGCACTGCAACCACCGTACCAAAACATCGTACTTCTTTAGCAATCGAACGTCACGCGGCTGAGATTTACACACGCAACATTTTCTTAGAAGTCCAAAAGGAAATACATAAATGCACATCATTATGTTACATAGTAAATCGTGAGATTCTGGATGGAACCTACGTTTATATGATCGCACACGAAGACAATAGGTCGGACATTATCAACGAGTTCAAGGTAAAAGCAAGTCTAAATTTATACATTTTTTTTATGTTTCAATTTATTCCTGAATTGTATCCTATTAATGATTTATCCAAATTTGTTTTATAAATATATATATATATAGAAACAGTTTGTATTAGTTCTTTATATATAGACCAATTAATGTAACCATATACAGATACGTAAACAAGTTATCACCAGTGTAAGATACAAATCCCATAAGCATAGAACATTAAAACTTGTAATTAAAACATCAGATTTTATAACATCAGATCTGTTTATCATTAACTTTTCCTAAAAGAAGATTTCTTACAATTCTATTGCCTCAGCAAAACAAATTCAAAATCATAAAGATCTAATCTAATATATCTTTTCATTCACCGTCTCTTCTGCCTCCCACATTACTTTGTCGCGATATACGTTAATATCTGACATTAGAATTTTATAAGCATATTTCTTTCTCAAAGCAGCTACTTTCGTTTTCTTCCTCTTTTCATCAGTTGGAAATCCGCAGTCCCAGTTCTTCACATGATTACCCATGTACATTTCCATATGCCGCATGACGAACACTCCACAATCCACATAGTTCTTTGATGTCGCCCATCCAATTCTGAGTTTTCTGGGTAACATGAATGGATTTGACTCCACTTTGGGTGTCCAATTGATCGCAAATAATACACAAAGATTTCTTTCTGCAAAACAGTTTAATAACACAGTTTAAACTTTGTTCATACTTAATCTAATCAAATCTAAATAGCTACATAAATGTAAACGATTGTTCTAACAACTAACCACTTTGAGAGCTGTTGACTTTTTATTAAAATCTGGATCATCGACAACATTAACAAAACTTTCTTTCTCGTTCATATTATCAATGATAGTGATACCTGGATATTTGAAATTAAAGCATATCAAGTAGAAATGATTTCCTTCTAGAATGGGGAACAGCACAATGTCAAAGAGTTTCACATCTTCCAACTTCCCACATTCTTGAAGAAACTCTTTCCATATGGAAGAAAAGAATCTAAACCGTTCCTCAAAGGTTTCTTTACTACTTTGCACCACCCATCCTAGCTGCAATTCAATATAACAACCATTTATGTATTAATAATCCATAAAATCATTTATGATGCCTTTGTACGTTAGGTTTTTTCACTTACAAATGCTGTGGTCGCACAAAACATACGATACGGTGAACTGGGACTTCTATATTTCTCCTCATTATTCAGTACCTTTGCCCAACAATCAATAACATCGGTGTACAATTGTTGTCCAGGTTGTAAAGAAGTAAGAAGGTACTGTGTTGTACCATCCCCTGATTTGTTCCAAATATGAATTTTCTGCATACAACAATTAATATATTTTTAAATCTACGAAACTATAAAAAGGTTAATGTATCCATATGTGTTCCTAAATGTACATAATAACAAACAAACGGAAATGCATCTAAATCTGAGTACTAAAATGGACATAATCACAAGTTTTACAATAGTGCTTACATATATGTATCCACTGGTTACATATATGTATACATCTGTGTTAAAAAATGGACATAATGAAAAACAGTAACAAATGCATATCAATCTGGGTTATTAAAGGCACAAAATCATAACTTTTTAATGAATGATTACATATATATAATCATCTGTGTTCACTGATATACATACTAACACACAAAAGTATTTTCATATCAATCTGCGTACTAACAGTTACATAATCATAAATTTTTAAATACTGCCTACGTATATGTATACATCTGTGTTCTTATATTCCTAAATGTACATAATAACAAACAAAAGGAAATGCATCTAAATCTGAGTACTAAAATGGACATAATCACAAGTTTTACAATAGTGCTTACATATATGTATCCACTGGTTACATATATGTATACATCTGTGTTAAAAAATGGACATACTAATAAACAGTAACAAATGCATATCATTCTGGGTTATTAAAGGCACAAAAGCATAACTTTTTAATGAATGATTACATATATAATCATCTGTGTTCACTGATATACATACTAACACACAACAGTATTTTCATATCAATCTGCGTACTAACAGTTACATAATAATAAATTTTTAAATACTGCCTACGTATATGTATACATCTGTTTTCTTATTTTCCTAAATATACATAATAACAAACAAAAGGAAATGCATCTAAATCTGAGTACTAAAATGGACATAATCAAAAGTTTTACAATAGTGCTTACATATATGTATCCACTGGTTACATATATGTATACATCTGTGTTAAAAAATGGACATACTAATAAACAGTAACAAATGCATATCATTCTGGGTTATTAAAGGCACAAAAGCATAACTTTTTAATGAATGATTACATATATATAATCATCTGTGTTCACTGATATACATACTAACAAACAACAATATTTGCATATCAATCTGTGTACTAAAAGTCACATAATCATAATTTTTTTAATACTACCTACGTCTATGTATACATCTGTGTTCTTATATTCTTAAATGTACATAATAACAAACAAAAGGAAATGCATCTAAATCTGAGTAGTAAAATGGACATAATCACAAATTTTATAACAGTGCTTACATATATGTATCCAATGGTTACATATATGTATACATCTGTGTTAAAAAAACAATTAAAAATCACTATCAATATGTTTACTAAAAGGGACATAATTATTACATTTTAAAGACTACTAACATATATGTATCCATATGTGTTCACTGATGTACATAATATCAAACAATAGACTTATATGAACGTACCCGAATGTCCTTGCAACAACTTTATCCTTTCCCACTTCGTTGTTTTGATCCGCCCTACGGTTCACAATAATATGGATTATGGAATAAAACAATTGATGCTACGTATACATTATATGAATAAACACGGTTACATTGTAATGAGTAAATACTTACTTCTCATCAACTGAACCACACATAAGAAATTTCCAGATTTTTCTTTCTTCATTTGTTACACCCTTATTAATGTCCACTGCCCTATCAACGAAGGGTGACACCAATACAGATGATGCATTCGCGACTCGCTTCCCCTTCCTCTTTTGATATTTATTCCCTTTACTGTCCTCTGCTTCCACTTGCATTTGAACGTCTTCGTCTATTGGTTTATTATCTTCCAACTTGTCAAACTCTTGCGTAAGTCCCAAGCTAAATTTCGGGCAATCATCTACCAATGATCTACTATATGCTTCTTTTCTAGCCTGTTTGCTTGTACATAGTCGTCTCTCTACTTCATCAGAATAAACAATGCACTCTTGAGTCCATGCACCAGGTGTTTCATATTCCTTTGATACAACATGTGGTGTTCTTATCTCATCCCCCTCATTAGTTTTTTCGTTAGATTTATCACATCCTTCTTTAGAATCCCTCACTTTTATTGAAACACAATCCTTATATAACCCCTCATATTTTTTTATGAAATCATCAACTTCAACACTTTCAGGAAATCGATCCTTCGCATCCAGTAGTGCCCTCTCCAATTTAGTCTTTTCATTCAGATTGCATGAATAAATTAAATCAATCGCAGATAGATGTCCCTGTGTAACGAAAAATTCAGATAACATCAACCAGCGAATATTTAGGTTAAATTATATTACTATATGTTGATTGTTTACCATACCGTCAAATTGTTCTTGTCAAAAACTATCAGTCCAGAATCATCATCATTGTTTTTCGTAGTTTTCTCAACTTTATTCACTTGAGAGTCAATATAATGATTTAGTTCCAAAGCAGACGGTTCTCTAATCTTTCCCAAACCAAAACCACCATTTTTTATTTCCTCATCTTCACGTCTTTTGAGGTTCTCCTTGCTCCAAAACTCGATTGGGCTCATCATTCTGTCATCGTCGAACCCCGTGCATGAAACACGATCAACATAAAGAAGCTGCATATAATGTAAATTAATACACAGTTTAAATTCTACATACAACTACCATTAATCATAATGATGTTGCTGTTACCAATGTGCGTATATGTAAGTAATATAACTTTTTAATGCAGTCATGTTTTACTTATACGTAACTTATGTGTAAACATTATATCCAATAAAGTATATCAAAATACTAACGTACCGTTAATATGGTTAGCGGTCCCACAAAATGTGACTTCAAGTTGCACCTTTGCCAGTTATTTTTGCAACATCTAATGGCATCAACTATGTATGCACACCAGTCATAATCTTTCAAATCCGTGGTCATCTTAATATATTCCAAAATCCCGTATTTGCATTTTCCATTCTTACAACACTCTATCATAGTGTTGTAGAAAAGTATCAAGAAGTCCAGCCTGAAGACCATATAATTTTCATACTGATCCTCTATGATGTTCTGTACTATCTCACTTGTGCCAATACTCCTTCTTCCATAACGCTCTCTCCATATCTTGTAAATTGGATGCTCGTCGTTATGTAATTCAAGACTACTTATATATTCCCGTGTTTGGTATTCCAATTAAATTATAAATTGCATCCTTGTCTACTGCAATTTCAGAATTGCCTACTCTTATAACCATTTTATTTGTGTCTAATTGGTCTACAACAAAATGCCCAAGTTTTGCCGGTATACCATCAACTTTGAAATCTAGAATTTTACCAAAACCCATGCTCCTTACACAATCTCTTTGTCGTTTGTTCATCTTCCTAACTGCATTATATAGTTGATGTGGTGATGATCGTGTTCGAATACCAAACCACTTGCTAACAGCTTCCTCCTTAGAACCTATACCATCTCTTTCTTTATCGTTCTCACTTTCATCACTCTTAACATGTACACTCTTCTTCTTTTTTAATTTCCTTCCATCACTCTTTTCAGTACTATCTGTTTACGTATAAGTAAGCACAAAATGATGTGTTAACTATAAATATATTAATATGAGGGTACAAGTCGGGGTACAATACTCTTAATCATAAATATATGTATAGTTCCAAATTAATACATACCTTTTCCATCATCCTTTTTTGTTTTTCTCTTACTCCCTTTCTGTTGAACATTTTTTGTTGTTCTAGTTGGTGAGGTAGTACCTGGTTAAGATCTTTTACATGTTAATTTCATTAATATCTTGTTATTTACATTCATTACTATTTGTTTACATACCTTCTCTGACATTCTTTCTCTTCTTTGAACTTAGTCCTGATGAAGCCTTATTGTCTTTTGATTCATCTACACATACATAACTAAGAATATAATACATGTACTATGATGTCATTGTTAAATTACACATATATATAATAATCAAAATAAAATACCATTCGTTAGGGTCATAATTTCCTGTATTCTTAACAGATTCTCCTTTACTTCTTGTATCACCTTCATCTTATCGATATCACTTAACTTTCGATTTGCCACTGTAAACGCAGAATGAAAAGAAATTTCGTTTACGTAGAACAATGTTTTTATTTAAAGTATTTAAATATACAACTTACAATAGGTGGCTTTAATTTCTTTCGTGCCAATTCTTTTTTTACCGGCTCTCCCCTGTTTTGATTCAGTATCCAATCCTGTATTAACACGATTCACATCAGCAATTTTAAATTCATTTAAATACAAACACACGATAAAATAGACACTCAGTTGATTAATTGTTAAAGTAACATATGATTACAATTATAAATGATATTAACCTTTCATTTCTGATCCTTCTTCATTATCTACAACAACGATAGGATCAGCTGGTGTGTTTTTAAATTTATTGAATGTATAGTGCAACGCAATTCTCCCACTTTTCCTCCTACTTCCGGATGACATCTACATGAAAGGTAGTTTTAGAATAAAACAGAAGATGATAGCAGTATTAATGGACATAATATTAATCTTTTAAAGGCTGCTTACATACAAGTAACCATTTGTGTACACATATGTACATACCAACCAACAATAACAAAACTGGGTACCAATCTCACATCTCAATACTTGATTACGAACACATACCAAAAACATTTAAAAACTGGGTATGTAAGAAACACTAATCAAACTACTTACATTTTGATTACATATATGTACCATCATTTTTTTGTCAGTCTGATTACTTAATAGTCCATAGTCGAATCATTTTTAAAAGTGCTTACATATATGTATCCATAGTCTACACATATGTAAATACTAACAAACTAAAAGAGATGCATATCAATCTCAGTTATCAATACTTGATAACGAACACATACCAATAACATTTTATAACTGGATACTTAAAAAGCCCTAAGCAAACTATTTACAGTTTGATTACATATATGTACCATCAATTTTCACATTCATATTACTTAATTGTCCATAATCACAACAAATTTATATGTGCTTACATATATGTATCTATATGTGTACACATATGTTATCACTAACAAATAAACAGAGATGCCTATCAATCAAACAACTCAACACTTGCTTACATACACGTATAAAGAAAATTTTAAATCTGTGCCCTAATCAAACTTTTAACAGTGTGCTTACAACTACGAATTCAATATCTCATACTTACGATTTACCAAATTAACAACGACAGAAATACATATGAACAATCACATTCTGTACATCAATGTACCAAATTGTTTTTAACTCTGATTACTTAAAAACCTATACTCAAACAACATATTCGATGCTTACATATACGTATACAGCTGTGCAGACATCAAAAAATCCCCAATTGCACAGCTTAATATTTTACATTAACCAAACGAAAAAAGCCCTAGCCTTTTATTGTTCATACCATAACATAATGCGTATTACTCCTTCGGAACACTCTAATCGATCAATCGTATCATCTAATCACAAATTTTTATACTTTTCATCGGCCGACATTGATAAAAAATACAAATTATTGTAGTTTCAAAACTTCTTAAAGCACATATACTGCATTACTCAATCTAAAATCACTCACATTGATCTACAAAACTATTTTCCATTCGATTTCTATAAACAAAAACACATACCTTTTGCATTTGTTCTTCGCCTGAAAGATTGTTCGCAAAAATCACAACTCTTCAACTATGTCGCTGCGGGAATGAAAGCAATTTTGTATCTTTTTAAATTTCTCAAGAGAATCAATCACCAATTTGGAGTGATTGAACGAAATTAGGGGAGTTTGTTATATTTATTAAAAAAAATATATATTATATATATATATATATATATATATATTATATATATATATATTATATATATATATATATATATATATATATATATATATATATATATATATATATATATATATATAAACTCTTCAAACCTTATTTGCCTTTATATATATATATATATATATATATATATATATATATATATATATATATTATATATATATATATATATATATATATATATATATATATAACTCTTCAAACCTTATTTGCCTTTATAAAGACACGCTTTTGAGTTGTGATATATATTTGCACTAAAATTACACAACACCAATGCAAAATATTAATAGTCACTTTAAACCTTAAGGTTAAAATCATGATTTCAAGTCTCACCGGGGACAATGTGTATTAAGGCGTATGATGGGTTTGCGAGTCTTTTCCTTTCACACAAAAGGAAAATCAAAGTGTATCTTTGTTGAATTCGGGAGCACATATACAAATCTTGTTTTTTATCAAGTACCAAAGCAATTTTCTTTTCATTAATCACTTTGCTTGTTTTTTTTTAACTTTTAGGGGTAAGGATAGCCAAGGTGAAGAGGTTATTAAACCATACACCCCAACCACTTTGGATACTGATATTGGATATTTTGAGTTGGTTATTAAGGTGCATATCCAAAATCTTCATATTTATGAAACTTTCAATTTATTTAACATATGCATGTATTTAATCCGTGAATTTGTGCTGCATAAATATAGATGTATCCACAAGGTCGCATGTCCCACCACTTCAGAGAGATGAAAGAAGGTGATTATCAGGCCGTAAAGGGACCTAAGGTTAGTGCAGTCTTATGTTCAGCTAATATCAACCCAAATTAACTCATTTTCATCCAAGTTGCTCCCAAACAAACAAGACACGTCTATTGAAAAACTACAAATTAAAAACTCTGTATTTGCAACCAAATTATCTGATCGTATACTTGTATCTTCAAATTAATATATTAGTACTACTTACACAATTAAATTTGTATACTTGAGAACTTTCATATATTAAAGGGTAAAGGACACAATCATACATCTATAGGTGAAAAAAAGTAGATTAGATATTATGATAAATTTATCTATCTATTGAAAAAAGTTAGTATTTGAATTTGTTGAGATAATTTTTTGCCTTTTTCTACTAATGGTGTTTCTTATTAATCAAGTGTTACGCATACCGCAGTTTCTACCAAGTTTAGAAGTTAAACTTATTGTTAGATTTGTTAATTTCAGGGGCGATTCAAGTATCGACCTGGTGATGTTAGAGCATTCGGAATGATTGCTGGGGGCTCGGGAATCACTCCAATGTTTCAGGTGTTGATTTATTTTTATCTAAAGATTTTTCTTTAAAAATTCAAGGAGCAAAAATAGAACTCAACTCATACTTGCAAGCGATTTTAACTAAAGAGCCTACGTTAACTGATTTTACATGTACATTGTTATTGTGTCACTGCTTCATTGTTGGATTAATTCCAAAGTTCAAGTCAAAGTTCGTTAGTAATAAAATCAAAATGTGGTTGTTATTAGTTTGTTAGAAGTTTTCGGGTAGTTTAAAAGGTCTTATAGTTGTTTCTTTGTATTCATTCATTTTTCATATTGGTTCTCTTCAATCTTATAACACGTATTATTCATCTTTATCGTTTTGTTTTCATCTTGATTCCTGGTACCTAGTTTCACATCTGGTATCAGAGCTTCAGGTGGAGAAGACGACGAACACTCTTGATTCAAAGGAACGCGATCAAGCAGTGTTCAGGGGTTAGAGTGAAGAATCCGAAGGACTGGATTCAGACCCTAAATTCGGCGTTCAATACCAAAGAAGAAAGCAAAAGACGATGGCAAACCCACCGGCAAACAACAGTCAGATAATAACCATCAATGACACCGTCTCACCCCCCCCGGTCAATGTCCAATACTCACGACGGCAAATTACTCGATTTAGGCCGTGAGATTAAAGGTAATCTTCAATGTGCATGGCTTGTGGGAGGTGATCGAGCCGGCCGAAGGAGCAGCGGTCGACCCGAAGAAGAACAATAAGGTTATAGCGTACTTGTATCAAGTGATGCCAGAGGATTTGATCCTACAAGTCGCAAATCAGACCACTGCAGAAGGAATTTGGAATCAGTTAAAGACGAGCTTTATTGGGGTTGATCGAGTCAAGAAAGCCCGATTGCAGACCTTAAGAATAGAATTCGAATCTCTCAAAATGAAAGAAGGCGAGACAATAGACGAATTCGCAGGAAAGATAGCTACGATTTCATCAAAGGCAAGTAACCTAGGCACCCCATTTGACAAAAGTGTTCTTGTCCTGAAACTGTTAAATTCAGTATCGGGCCGTTTCATTCAAATGGTTGCTTCGATCGAACAATTTCTTGACATCGACACAATGCCTCTCCAAGAAGCTTTCGGCAGATTAAAGGCATTTGAAGAGAGAACCGGGGGGGAACAAAGCAGAATTTCGCGAAGGATGATTAATTGCTACTCACGTACTCCGAATGGTAGTCGAGGCAAAAGGAGTCCGATAGTAAAAAGAGAAACGGTGGCACTCGATCAAATAGGGGAAGAGGACGGTTCAACAATAAAGTAAAGGACAATGGACAAGATCAAGTTAAGTCTCAACCATGCGGTGATCGTCAAGGAAAAGACAAGGCACACATTAAGTGTTTTAAGTGCGATGTCTATGGTCATTATGCATCCAAGTGCCCACAGAAGAAGGAGCCGGAAGCCAATTTAACTCAAAAGGTGGAGGACAATGAACCAGCCTATTGATGACTGTACAAGAATCAAAATCAAAGGAGATAGTGTTCTTGAACGAGTCTAAACTTGATCCCGTCAAGTATGAGGCTGAAGCCAATGGAGAAGATATGTGGAACCTTGATAACGGAGCTTCGAACCACATGACTGGGAATGAGAATGTATTCTCAGTTCTTGACAAAAAACATTGGAGGGCGAATAAGTTTTGGAGATGGCTCCACTGTAGTACTTGAAGGAAGAGGCTCGGTCGTGTTACAATGCAAGAATGGCGAACAAAGGGTCCTATATGAGGTATATTACATTCCACACTTGAAGAGTAATATTCTAAGTCTGGGACAACTGATCGAGGGAGGATATGAAGTCCGAATGAAAGATGAATTCCTTTGGGTATACGAGAATAATGGGAGACTCCTCATGAAGGTGCAAAAATCAGACAACAGACTATATAAGGTCCGGCTGACAATCGGCTCTCTTAGCAGTTTCTTAACAAGCTTAGATGAAGAAGCTTGGAAATGGCATGGCTGGCTGGGACACATGAATTTTGATGCCATGAAGGAAATGTTCTCCAAGGCAATAGTGAATGGAATTCCAGCCTTACCCCGCCCAAAAGAAGTCTGCGAAGCAAACAAGGGTAATGTTTCCATCTCACTCGACCTTCAGAGCCTCAAAACCACTTGAATTACTCTACATTGACATATGTGGACCTATTACACCAGAAACACAAGCTGGTAATAGGTATCTCATGTTAATTATGAATGATTGCACACGGTATATGTGGGTCTATGTCTTGAAAACCAAAGATCAAGCTTTAGATTGTTTTAAAGTGTTTAAGAAGAAGGTAGAAATGGAGACAGGTGCCCTGGTGAAGATGCTTCGGTCTGATCGTGGAGGGGAAGTCACTTCACGTGATTTCCAGCAATACTGTGAAAGTGAAGGCATAGCGAGACAATTGACCACTCCCTATACTTCACAACATAATGGCACAGTAGAGAGAAAGAATCAGTTAATGCTAAACATGACAAGGTCCTTACTCAAGTCAATGGGACTGTCACAGGTCATGTAGGCAAAAGGTGTTAGACATTCAGTCTACATCCTAAATCGAATAACTTCCAAGGCCCTGAATGAAAGTATACCCTATGAAAAGCTAAAGGGTAAAAAGCCCAATGTGCATCATCTCAAGGTGTTTGGTTGTGTGGGGCATGTGAAAACAGTCAAGCCCAACCTAAAGAAACTTGAAGATAGAAGCACCCCTATGGTCTATCTAGGGGTTGAAGAAGGCACAAAAGGATATCGCATGTATGATCCTAAAGGAAACAAGTTAGTGGTGAGCTGAGATGTCCATTTTGAAGAGGAAAGGAAATGGGATTGGTTTGAGTCAACTGATAGAGACCAGGCAAGTTCTTGTTCAATGCCAACGAATTTCTATGTACATAAAGAGAGGTTATGCATAGATGAGACAGGCCAAGATGGTAACTTCAGTGTCATAAGTAGTGGGGCACCGGGTAATGTACATCAAGAAGTAGAAGGAGGTGACTTAAACTTGGAAGGTCATGGTATTTGAGGAGCTCCACATCAGACAGAAGTAAGGAAATCAACAAGAGTTTCTGTATTACCTTCGAGACTAGGTGACTATGTACTACTTGGTGAAGTGGGAAATGCAGAAATATAATATGATGAACGGCTACTTCTATAAGAGGGAGAACCTCTAACATACAAAGAGGCAGCAGAAGAGAAGATGTGGAGAGAAGCTATGGATGATGAGATAAATGCCATAGAGAGGAATAAAACATGGGTTCTGGTTGATGCACCACCACAATCAAAGCCAATCAGTTTGAGGTGGGTGTACAAGTTAAAAAAGGATGTAGTCGGGAAGGTAACTAAGCATAAGGCACGCCTTGTGGCTAAAGGGTACGTTCAACAGCAAGGGGTCGATTTGAAGAAGCTTTTGCACCGGTTGCAAGGATAGAAACAGTCAGACTGCTGTTGGCACTAGCAGCAAGAATGGGGTGGAAAGTGTATCACCTTGATGTAAAGGCTGCGTTTTGTATGGGTTACTAAAGGAGGAAGTTTATGTAAAACAACCTTTAGGATATGAAGTACGAGGTGCTGCGCAGAAGGTCTATAAGTTGGTTAAAGTTGTTTATGGGCTTAGACAAGCACCAGGAGCTTGGAACTTGCGTTTGAATGAGGTGTTAACCGATATAGGTTTTGTGAAGTGTTAGAGAGAAGCAGCCGTATACATCAGGGTCAAATCAAACTCAATAATTATCATTGGGGGTGTATGTAGATGATTTAGTTATGGCTGGAAGTGAACCAAGAGAGGTGGAGGAATTTAAACGTGAGATGAAGCTCAGGTTCGAAATGACAGACTTGGGATTGTTATGCTACTACCTTGGAAAAGAATTTGCACAGAAGTCGGGTGACATTCTAATCAAACAAGCAGCTTATGCAGCTAAGTTGATTCGTACAACAGGAATGGAGGTTGTAATGAACCAAAATTTCCTATGGATCCTGGTGTAAAGTTTGAAAGAAGTGAAGGTGAAAATGAAGTAGATTCGACTGAGTATAGGAGACTTGTTTGCTCGTTGAGATATCTTACACAGACTAGACCTGATTTGATGTATTCGGTAGGGTACATGAGTAGCAGCATGCAGAGGGCGATATACTCACTATAGCATTGCCAAGGTTGAAGTTTGTTGAAATGAGAACTTCGATAGGAGTTGAAGACTTAAATGAAGAAGTTTGGAATTAGAGGGGAGAATGTTGGATTAATTCCAAAGTTTAGGTCAAAGTTAGTTAGTTAGTAATAAAGTCAAAGTGTGGTTGTTATTAGTTTGTTAGAAGTTTCGGGTAGTTTAAAAGGTCTTGTAGTTGTTTTTTTGTATTCATTCATTTTTTGTATTGGTTCTCTTCAATCTTACAACATGTATTATTCATCTTTATCGTTCTTGTTTTCTTCTTGATTCCTGGTATCTAGTTTCACATTCATGTCATGCTAGCCACCACATCAAATGTCACATATGCAAGGAAACTCTTACGTAAACAAAAAGTAAAAGAAAATAATTTACAAGTTTGAAAACATATCCCTTATAATTTATATTTAACAATAACTATTTCAGATGTCACATGGCATATATATGCCTAGATCATAAAATGACAAATCAGAAGCTACGTCACCATTTTTAAAATCAATTGATTAAAGGTTTTGCTACCGGTTGAACGGTCATTCGTTGCTCCATTGGTAATAAAATGCAACTTGGTTGCTAAAATCAGTGATAGAGTGAAAATTGTTTCTTTTCGTGCCTGATGGTTGGTTTCTAAACACCAAAAAAGTGTAGCATTAGTTTATGTATTGTGCAGTTGGTCGTTGAAATAAGCTAGTTATATTATATAAGGTTTAAATATCATTTTATTATTTGGTTAAAATCCTAGGTTGCCAGAGCTGTTCTAGAAGACGAATCAGACAAGACCAAGTTGGACCTCATCTATGCTAATGTCACAGTTGATGACATCCTTCTTAAGGCAAGTAATTATGTTTAAGGTTGTTTATCTTAAGGTTTATCTGTTATTGTTTTAGAATACAATTTTTGTTTAATTAACGCATTGGATATTTACAGGAAGAGCTGAATGCCCTTGCTACTAAATATTTTGGCCGCTTCAAAGTTTATTATGTATTGAATCAGGTAGTTTCATAGATATTGAGGTGGATCTGCTTGGCTTTGCATTGTATACTTGTCGAAATATCATATCTCGTAAAATATATACTGAAGATGTAATTATCTGTTCTTATGAAAAGAAATTGAATACCGAACAACAATGATTTTTTCACACATAACTCTAATGTAGACTTTAACATTGGATGGACTCTCAACTCCCTGAAAATTATCGTCCAAAACTAAAAAGATCTAAATAAGATAGTATACACTTTATGGTGATTTTAGTTAACACAATGGTAATTTTTCCCTTAATGCATTTAAGACACCAATTCACTTGACAAGCTTGCAATTTTTATTTAAATAGGGCCATTAAGTGTTAAAGGGGAGAGCTAGGAAATATACTATCCAATTTTAAATTAGAAATAGCTATCTTAAGACATATTATGATAATATATGGATGCTTATTAACTGTCTATTAATCTGTTTTGTACGTTTATAGCCACCTGAGGGATGGACAGGTGGTGTTGGCTTTGTAACCAAGGAAATGATTGAAGAACATCTCCCTAGGCCTGCATTTGATATTAAGGTATGCGTTCATCCAAACAAGTCAAACGGGTTCCGGTTAAACTCTACTTTTTTTTGTAGCAGTCAACATGGGTCGGGTTTGGTAGATCCTATAACACCTCTACACAAATTTTGTAATTTTCTTTAAACATTTAGTGTTGATGATATGAGTGCCAATATTATGCTATTTAATAATAATAATAATAAAGTTTTCAAAATAAAAATAATTTAGAAGGTCTTATGCTTTAAAGGTACATTCGGGTCGACTTACAAAGCTGCTTAAAAAAACATTTTGTCATTTTGACCATTTTCTTCAATCAACCTATTCACAAGTAAACGGATCAAAATTAATGTACACATTGGTAAGTAATTGAGTATTAAATTAATATAAAAAGGCAAAATCTAAACAACAAGCAATGAATGAATGTGCAGATCCTAAGGTGTGGGCCGCCACCGATGAACAAGGCCATGGCTGGTCATCTTGAGGCGTTGGGGTATGAAGCGGATGCGCTATTTCAGTTCTAATTTCATATCTACGTATTTGAGAATTTAGTGTGCTTAGATATTGTTGTGTTTGAATAAACTTTTATCTCATATGGTAGGAGAAGTCGTACATTTGGAATTCGTAGGTGTGATACCCCGATTTTCATATATGATTATGGTTAAGGCTTATTGTATGTATGTGTTTTATGTGGACTTGCGTTATGTATATGTTGATGATGAAGGAGGGTTCCGCTTCCGACGAGGAATTAAAGACACCAAGTTATCTTCTACCTAATGTTATATGTCACAATCAATACATAGGAAGGGTTTTGATCAACGGTTTAATTTAAGAAACAAGTATCGGTTTGATTATATGATTTTATCATAACAAAAACTCATGAAGATTCAAATACGAGCAATAAAAAACGCTATGATTTTTAGTGTATTTATAACTGGAAAAAAAAAGAGAGAAAAGCGGAGGTTACCAATCAAAACTAATTGACAGGGTATGACACCATCTTCTCCATTGCTATCAGGGGCGAAGCTTCATTCCCCCCCCCCCCTCTTTTTTTCGTCAGTAGTGTAAACTTTCAGCTCGATAATGTAAATTTTCGGTTCGGTAGTGGAATTTTTTTAATAAATATAAAATCCGCCCCTCCCCTCTTAAAATAGTTTACTTTCGCCTCCGTCCTCCTAAGCTTTTGTCTCAAGGTCTGCCACATTGCTATCCTTGCTTCATTCATTCATTCATCTGCAGATGAAGAAGATAAAGATCCAAAGACTTGATTAATATTGGAGTATTGGAGAGGAAAGTGGGAACTAACTTATTATTATAGCAGCATTGATCATCTTATGAAGCAAGCAAGCAAGCAAGCCTAGGGCTTATTTATTCAGCATATGAGCAGGCCAAAACTCACAAGTCACAACGTTAAGTTCGAAATAAGTGTCAAAAACACCCAACAGCTCATTCATTCATTCGTTCGTTCGGTGTACGTGTGATTATGATGTCACTTGCCCCCCACGTTAACTTATCTTCTTCTTTCATTTTTCCACCACCGCCCAACAGGCCACCGGTAGTAACCACTCGGCGGCTCCGTTGTTGTCGTTGTTGTAATAATAATAATTATAATAGTAATAATAGTAATTCTCCGGCACCGTCCATCTCATCCTCAACCTTAACCAACATTCTAAATTCTGGCGTCATTGCTTGTCTCCGCACCCAAAGGTATCATCATCATCATCATCATCCATCCACTTTGATTTTAATTTTAACTTTATACATAATGTGATGTGATGTGATGTGATTCTGTCAATTGCTAGCGCCGACGTGGCCCTAGAAGCTGCACGAGCTGCAATTACCGGTGGAATCTCAGTCGTAAGTAATAAATAGTATGCTTCTCCTTCAAATTACGCCTATACAACCATTTATGCTAAACTTCAAACCTACGATATGAACTGAAATCATCATAATCTTATTAACAACCACTCCCTTCATATTCTTTCTGTTTATGTTCTCACATGTTTGCTGATTTGCAGTTAGAGATTGTGGTTTCTACCCCTGGTGTGTTTGAGGTAACTTACTCCTTTTTTATGCTTTACGCCATTCTAATTTTGTTATCATCTTAAAACCTCTTGTCTTTCCCTTTCTTTACTGCCCAGGTTTTACATCAATTGTTGCAAGATTTTCCAACTACAACTCTAGGAGTAAGTGTTTCATCATCAATTCACAAGTCGAATGAAATTATATTTTAGTTGCTGGGGCTTTCAAATATTTGGGGATATCTTTGTCAAGTGTATTATCAGCTTAACTTTTGTTGATCTTTACTTTGGAATTGCTTCATTTGATATATTAAACGCTAGAGCTAAAGCTCAATTCTAATCATTTTTACAGCTGTTCATAGTGACAATGCCAAAGTCGTTTCACAGGTTGGCACTATTTTGAATATTAAGGATGCTGAAAATGCCAAAAATGCTGGAGCAAAGTTCATCATGAGTCCTGCAATTATCAAGGCATGATAAATAGTTATTTGCTCATACTTTTATTGTTTGTAGAACTGGAAATAGTTCAGAGGCCTCTTTTGTTAAGTATTGCGAAACACTATAATTGTATTATTTATAGATGGTGTGCATTGTGACCAAGTCAGATGTATCATTTTTGTTGGGACTGAGGAGGTGATGCTTCTTAAAAGTAAAGGCACACTTCTGCTGGTGATAGTTTTTTTTACTATATCTTACATCTTTCTTTGATAAATCGTTTACAGGACATTCTGGATCAAGGCAGTGATGACTTGCTATATATACCTGGAGTGATGACCCCAACAGAAGTAAGTGCATATATTACTTTAAACCAATATTTATATTGCCTGAATCAAGTCAAAGGGCAAAGTCATCTAACTGCATTTCATTCATTGTTACAAGAATTCATGTTTTTTGAGAGTCCTACCTTAGCCTGACCTTACTTGTGTGATTAATGTACACTTACCTCAATACCATATATTCATTGGTGTTATTTTCCTCACTTCATAATATTCTTTTTTTTCTCCTGTATATTTCTTAGTTTGAATTTGGCTAATGCAAATTTTTGCTTTTCACTTGATTTAAAGGTATTGTCATCATACAATGCTGGTGCTAAAATTGTGAAGGTGAGGTGCACTCCTTTCATAGTTTATGAATAAAATTATCATTTTATGTTTCATTATATTGATTCTGTTACCTATTTATTTGCCTCACAACTCACATCCATCTTCTGTTTTCAAGAATATGTAACTTACTAAATTGAATTTAATGAAAGATAATGTATATGGTGGAAGCCCTTATTGTGGAGGGACAAAGGAGTAGAGTCATGCCCAAACTGACTTGGGGATGAAAGGATTACACATGATTTGCTAGAGTTGACCTTTAGGCAGTGGCGGAGCTTGAACCAAACCTTGGGTTGGGGGGGGGGGAGCAAAAGTAAACTAATTTAGGGAGGCGGACTCTATATTTATTAAAAAAAATTCACTACCGAACCGAAAATTCACACTACCGAGCCGAAAATTAACACTGCTGACAAAATAAAAGAATTTCGCCATTTCCTTTAGGGGAGGTTGCGGGCATGTCTTAGTAATGTCCTAGGGATAAGGTTTTTTTCCTAACTTCTTTAGTAGACCTTGCATGTTATTGTTTTAGTGTATTTATGTTATGTGCTGCTTTATGGTGCTATGTATGTTAGCTATTCGTTCATCATGTTTTGTTAGTTGTAGCTTTTTGTGGTATATACTTCGGCTATGTTTTTATCTACGGTTTATTCCGGGTCATATACGTCAGTTGTATGCTTTTCTAAATTTCGATTTTAACCTGTGGAGCCTGCACCAACCTAACATATGATGGTCACATGTTTTTTATGTTGTGTTGATCACCATTCCCGTTACATGTGAATATATCCATCGGAAAATAAATATGATGTGTTTTCAACTTTCAAATTCTTTGTAACAATGGTAGAACATCAATTCAACACAAAACTTAAAAACGTGCAAATGAATGTCATAGCTTAACCGCATATTTCTCTCAACTTGGCATCAGCCATAGACGCTCTTGTCTTCACACTAGTGAACAAACTGGGATAGTTGAGCTTCGTCAACGCCATGCTGTGGAATCTGGACTTTCTCTCCTTGCCCAGTTCCACTTTCCTCAACGTTACTGGTACTATGCGTTTGAAATGGCAAGATACCCACTAATAGGTTACCATCTCATGTCTCCTAAAATTAAACTCCTTTTGCACACATTTTCCATCAACGTCCTGAGTATTCATTCCTTCGAGTATTCGAATGCCAATGCGTTCCCTACCTTCGTGCCTACAATCATCAGAAATGAATGCTAGTTCAAAACCATGTGTTTTTCTTGGATATAGTCTGGTCCATCATGGCTATAGGTGTTTAGATATATCCAATGAATGTGTTTACATAGCTAGACATGTTTGCTTTGATGAGAAACAATTTCATCTTCATGTTCAACTCATATCCATCTCACTAGCCACATCCAAGCCATACATCTCTACCTTTCCTACTCCCATTATCCCAACCAACAAAATTGATAATCCCACGCCAATTTCCCCAACCTCCACGGCTATAACCTCACCTTCACCTTCGTCACTATCAACTCCGTCACCACCCCCACCTTTGCCACCACCTCCACCGCCCGTCAGACCTAGACAACCTAATCTCCGGCCTAATCCCTAACGTACAACCCCTTGCAGCCCTAAGCCTACAATACAACCTACTCTTCCTCTCCACTTACTGTCTCAACTCCCTTTACCGTCGCTCATAAATTCCTAGAGTGGCATCAAGCTATCGTCAAGGAGTTCGAAGCACTTCTTAAAAACGACACGTGGTCACTTGTACCCTATGTCAAGGATACTAATGTTCTTGACTCGAAATGGATATACAGGTTAAAAACAGAATTTAGAGGGCAAACTCACACGATAAAAAGCTAGAGTGGTTTCTTGGGCTTTACACGGGAACTGTGCGTTAACTATCAGTCAAATCCACCACTATTCGTGTTGTGTTGTCTCTTGCAGCCACAAACAAATGGCCTTTTCAACAATTAAATGTACATAATGCATTTATCTATGGTGATCTAAACAAAACCATCTATCTAAAGCAACCACCTGCATTTGTTGACCCAAAATGACTACATCATGTTTGTCTTCCACATAAGTCTCTTTATGGACTAAAACAGGCCCTTAGGGCCTGATTTCATTGCTTGTCTACCACACTTAATCAACTTGGTTTCCAAGGCTCCAAAACTTATCCGTCCCTCTTCATTCTTAAAAAGGGACGAACTCTCATCTATGTCTTAGTGTATGTTGATGACATCATTGTGATTGGAAACAACAGTCAGGCAATTGAAATCATCATTCATCGACTGAGCACCACATTTTGCACTCAAATTCTTGGCAACTTGAGTTATTTCGTGGGGATTAAAATCGTCCCTGTGGCAAGAACATTGTTTTATCCGAAAGGAAATACATTCCGGATGTCAAAGATCTGGTCTCTCTGAGTGCAAACCGGTTTGCTCACCAATGAGCACATCTTAGGTACTTACACTTGGTGACAACCCTCTGCTTAAAGAACACCAAAATACCATCAAAACAGTAAGGGCTCTTTAGTATGTCACTGTATTAAGACCTGACATCACATTTGTAGTTAATAAAGTATGTTAGTTCATGCATGCTCCAACAGAGAATCAGCAGCTGTCAAATGAATATATGCCATCTAAAAGGCACCTAGGAATAGGTCTCTTTCTTCGACATGAGTCTTGTTCTACTTTACATGCCTTTACTGACTCTCACCGGCAAACTGCTCTGAAATCCTCTTTACAGGCTTACTTTGATGTTGATTGGGCCAGGTGTCCAGACGACCATTCGACGAGAGGATTTGCTATGTATCTGGGTTCAAATCTCATCTCATGGTCTGTTCGCAAACAACGCACGATTTCTAAATCATCTATAGAATCGGAATATAAACCTCTTGCTGATATGGTAGTTGCACTAACCTGGTTGGAAGCTTTTCTACATGAACTTGGTATATCTATCAAATCGTCTCTTACACTTTGGTGTGACAACCTAGGTGCTAAGTATGTATCTGCAAATCCCGTCTTTCATGCCCGCACTAAACACGTGGAAGTAGATTTTTACTTTGTTCGAGAAAAAGTTGCATAATGTTCAATACATAGGTGATTAGGTTGCAGATATTTTCACAAAGCCCCTGTCATCTCAAAGATACCTATTTCTAAGGTCCGTGCTTCAAGTCGTTACCCGGCCTAAGCTTGCGGGGGAATGTTAGAGTGTTAGTTATAATCAATGTAATTAAATGGTAGTGAAGTGTAATATTATTATCTATATGTTGGGATACTATGCAATCTTTTATCAATCAATAAAATACCATTCTCTTATACCATTCATCTTTCCTCAGACCCTACCAATAACTTTGCTATGAGTGGGATTTCCTTGGGTATGTGATAAGAACTCGAAACTTCGATTAGATGAAACAAGAAATTACAGGATAGTCGGCCCGATTCGAGAGGGGCTAGTCTCCAATTACAAGGTGTAAGTACCCTAGCTTTAATTAAACAAAAACTTAGACAAAACAAATAACCTCAAACATTACTACTTAAACTAATCCTACCTTAACTTCTCCCCTAATTTCAGAACCTAAATTCATGGAACACCCACCCCACTTTCTAAAATTGAATATTTCCCTCCATTAAGATTTCCCTCCATTAAGTTTCCCTCCATTAAGTTTCCCTCCATTAAGTTTCCCTCCATTAAGTTTCCCTCCATACGGTTTCCCTCCATTTAGCAACAACTGGGTCAGATCTGACCCAGATTGAACCTGACCCAACAGTGGGTTCGTATCAGTATGGTTGTTGTTTTGTTGTTATATGGTATATTATTGTAATGTTGAATAATGGTTGTGCATTTTTTTTTGTAAAAGGTATATCCTGTTTCAACAATTGGTGGTGTTCAGTACATAGCAACACTAAAGAAGCCCTTTCCTCATATTCCTATAGTTGCATCTCAAGGGATAACAACCGGTAGGTTACATGAATGCTAATTAAAGATGGCAAGCATAATCATGAGCCAGTGAGGCAAAGCGGACACTATTGTAACACGGTGTTACAGTAGTGTCCGCTTTGCCTCACACTAACACCTAAACAACAGCCATGATACCGTCCACTTTGCCTCTACCCCTCACGGTTGTCCTTGGTGCCAACCATCTTAACATTACACTTGCTCAAGCTAGCTTAATTAGGGAGTTCTGATGGAATTCGCTCTGCTTGTGGCCCCAAAATTTGTCATACCTAGTAATGTGGCATACCCAACATCTCATCTGTCCATGGTGGAAATGGAATGGGGACCGCTAAGATGTTTTAAGAAATGATAATTATAATTAAGTATGATTAATTTCTGGATCTGTAGGTCAGCCGGTTATGAATTGGACTATGAACTAACTTTAAAACCAAGCTAACTTTTCTTAAATCCAAGCGATCTTCTCGTAAGCGTTTGCCCCCAATCCAATCGGGGGATCGAATTGATTATAAAAACATGAGTTTAATTAGTCGATTTATTAGTGAACAGGGAGGCTGATGCAACATTCATTTATTTCTACTTATTTATTTATATATATATATATATAGATTTAGTGGGTGCATATGTTGATGAGGGAGCATCAGCAGTTGTCTTATCCGATGCTATATTTGACAAAAAGGCGATTTCTCAAAGGAACTTCTGTGCAATACATCAGCTTGCCCAACTTGCAGCTTGGCGAGGCAATGAAGCTGTACATAGGTATTCGCTTTTTCATTTACTAACTTGTTTTGTTTTTTTTTTATTTACACTTGCAACATATCTAAAAAGGGAACAGGTCCAACGGGTGACCGAGTTAAAAGGGGCCCAACATGTACTCTTAATGTGGATGACCATGTAAATTGCTTTATGTTTAGATTATATATTAATAATGTAGCTTTATAATGATATTTAACCCATTGATTACTAACAAAAGGGAAATTGTTAAATAGACTCTTAATAGTCTTATGGACTTTTGTTGAATCATGTATACGTCCTTGCACTGTGTTTTTGAGTTTATAAATCCCTGGACTTTTAAGACTTAACAAAAGGGTCTTTTTTTAAAAGCTTAGGGACTTAATCACATAAGCATAGTACCTTTCGTTATTTTCATGAAGTTCAAGGATTCAATCAGGCAAAAAGTAATGATTTCTTTGTTGATAACAAATCTAGGAAATTTATTGTTAAGTAATAAATGCTAAAGGATTTAGTTATCCAAAAAGAAAGTAAAGGCACTATAGTGCAAATTCAACAAGTGTAGCTTTTTTATTAACTGATGTAACAAAATACTGTTAGATATGGACAAAAAGTAGTTAGTGAATCAAACTTGACGTGGCTTGTTGCATCTCATCCATCTTCCCGCATCTAATAATGACTTGAAGTTGAAATAATAAGTCGAATTTCGACTTTCGAGTGTTTGGCAAAACTGGTTTCTGGATTCTGATGATATGATTTGGTGGTTATGTTGGGTCAAAATAATTTAATTTGGCCCAACAGTGAAGAAATGTTTGTGAGAAATAGACTATTTAGGTAAATGTGAAGCTAGACAGCTCTGTGTAACCTTTGTCAACTGATTAACTATTTATTCTATATGATTCCTTGAGTTGCAATAATCACTTAAAATAATATCCAAACACTCCTTTTGTTTAAATTGCTTCTACGGTTGGTGATAAGATGCTATTCAAGTTACATGAAGACATGTGAATTTAACAAGAAGATTTAAATGCATTTAATTGCCTTTTGTGGTACGGGTATTGAGTTAACAGATGACAATGGCTTTTAGTCAAGCTCGAACATCATTCTATTTTGTTTATTATAATTCTGTGCATTTACAAAATCTTTATTCCGTGTTAATTCTAGTACTGTGTGATCCTGTGATGTTCTAAATTAAATTCCACCATTGTGTATAATGTGCTAATATTTACATTTGTAGGAAGGAAAAGATCTACCCCGGCTAATTGCACGGAAACATTGTCTTACGATCCATATGAAAATCTGTAAGAATTAGTTTTAGTTTGAAATGGTTTATTGCACATTGCGCTTTGCAAACTTCATTCTGTATATTTGGGACCTATAGCAGTTATAAAATATATGCCTGCTTAGTTATCTAGTTTAGTTACCAATATAATCAGATTTTTTTTAACTAGCAAAAATGAAACACACCAGCTGTTAAGGATTATGGTAACTTACGTTGTGTTGAGTTAGTGGGCGGATCTTGGAGCAACCGACAAAGTTGTTGTGTTGTGACCTTTAGGTTATGAGTTCAAGCCATGGGAAGCGGCCACCTGCACGAAGTGTAGGATAAGACTACGTGCAACGGTGCATCAGATCGCAAAGCGATCCGGCCCAAGTGGGTGTTAAGTTAAGCATCAGGAACGTCTTTTTTACACCGTTTCGATTCACAATTTGAGTTATTCTTTATATGTAACTGTAGAGAAGGAATTTCAATCCATTCAGTAAGTAGTTCATGTTGTGTCATGTGCTTTATATGTAACACGTCAAATTTACCAACAAAAATGCAAAATGAAAGGAAACGGTTAAATGTCATAGAACGGGTCAAAAGTCACTCATATGCTGCAGATAAGGTGGTGCAGTGTGCATAAGAACGTGATATACGTTCTGGGATACCATGAAAATGAAGTCTTAACTTTTATTAATGCAAGTATGCTTCGTTTATGTTGCGTTCAACAGTGGTTTTGTGTTATTTGCAATTATTTGCTTTATTATTAGTTGTCACCAAACAAACAAACAAACAAACCCAGTATATCCCACTCAAGAGCAGGATCTGGGAGAGGTAGGTGGTGGCGAGTCTTTCCTCTATCCAAATAGGTAGAGAAACCGCTTCCAAAGAGACCCCGGCTTGAATTAGTTGTCACCAAGTTTCACTTATATGTAGATTGTAGAGATTATTGCAGTGTTTTCAGAACCCGATCGGTTCGACTAACGCACACCTAAGGAGACCGTTCGTTGCCAGGTTCGATTTTGTAAACATTGGATGATGGTGATATGGAAATGTTGGCAAACTTGTAAATAGTAGCCCACATCGGTTTGTGACATGAAATGAACCGAACAAAACCTCGGTCGTGTTTGTTAATCAAGGAAATGAAGTTTTTAATGAACCGTTCACGAACACTTTCCGAACAGGATTTCTTGTTCTTGTTTGATTATTAAGAAAATGAAGTGTTCATTAGTGCTATCCAAATTGCTTAACGCTCGTTGCTCGCTCAACAATCGCTCAAAAAGTGCTCGAAAAATGCCCATTCGCTTTTACGGTTGTAAATGAGCTAATCGGTCGGTTCGATTTGTAAACAGGCCAAGCACGAGCACAGGTCCGCTCGGTTTGCTCGGCTTGAATTATTTTTATTTAATTTTTTATATATACTCACAAATATGCAAATATATAATTAGTATAGAAACCTGTGTTTTATACAGGTTGGATTGAAATATTAAATTAATAGTTAGTGCTTAATATTTGAAAATTGTATTATAACTTCAGATAAATTATGATTCGAATTACGTATAATCAACTACCTTACGTAATAATAATAATAATATTTTTTTAAACTTTTGTTTTTAAAAACTTTTTTTAGAAAATGATTTTTAAAAATTCCATTTTTAGTTTGTTTAAACGTCACTTAGAAAAAGTTGTGTGTGTTAAAAAATCATATTTATTTATTTTTAAGAAATTATATTTTTTAATAAAAATATGTTTTATAATTTTGAAAGAATATAAGTAGATATTTAACATTTAATATGATAATTAAATAATTATCCTTTTACACTAGTGAATGTGGCACAAAAGCGTATGAAAAGATAACATGTGTCAATTATGTTATAAGAAAATGATATGTGCTAAAATTTTATTTTACTTTATTGGTATAGATATATATAGTATTATACATAACATTCTATTGTATTTGACTCACTATATACATATATACAATTTATATATACGTACTAGATAATCATTCCAATAAAAAATTTAACATTAAATCTAAAAATATAACGCTAAACGTTAAACCAAAATTCTTATGCTAATTGTTTCTTAATTAATATACCACTTGCTTGCTGAAATGTTGAATTGCCGCCGATCATTCGTTAATCTATGTTTGACAAAAAGTCTTATGTTTTGGGGATGTTAAAGCAGTATTACTTTCCATTAAAATGCATTTGATTTGACGTTGGTGTTTTGTTAGATAAACTTAATTATCAACTAACTTCTCCTTTTGATACTTAGAATCATCATGTAGTGCCATTTCTTTTGAAATCTATTACTGGTCGGACATATTTCTTTTGTAGTCTTTGTTATTTTTAGCAGGATTTAAATCTATTATTGGTCAGACATTATTTTTGTTGTTAGTTGGGACTTGGGTGAGAATGGCTACTTAACAAATGGCATGAATCTTTATGCAATATTTGGTGGGTTTTTGAACTTATTTGGTTCTTATGAATGTGTTCTTTAGATTCATATGAAAACAGAGTAGTTATGATTGGTATCGTTGTTTTTTTGGGTTAATTGATTCTTAGGGTTACCTATTTGATTTCATGACTGAAAATTCCTCAATGAAGCTATAACTTAGTAGTTTAATTGTCAACTGATCTGTTTAGAAGACGATTTGTGAACCACTAATGTAAAGAAAAACTGCGTATGCTATGCAAAGATCTTGCCACTAATTCATGTTGATTCCTGATAAGAAAAGCACCAACAAAAGGTAGTATGAGTTGGATCAGATTTTATATCCAACATTCGATTTAAATTGACCCGAATCCGTTTTGAATAAAATTCACTTCGGTGTGTAGATAAAAATAAGCACATCCCAATGGTATATTTGAAATTTATAAAATATTATAATTTTAATGTTATAAGAGATAGCAAAATATGAATAAAGTTAATTATGTTAATATTAAATTCTACTTAAAATTGAATCTCAATTGGCAAGAGGCACACGAAGTCCTTGAAGGCACACGCCTCTATTTCCTAGGCGTCTACTTGTTGGTCACGTGTCAGTTTTAAGAAGGTGGTTATGTGGGTGACCATGTCATGTCTGGAGAAGCACTGGCGCGCTGTTAAAGGAGGACATTTTAAGAAAAAAAATTAAAAGGACATATTAAGGGGAAAAAGAGAAAAGGGATATTTTGAGAATTTTCCTAGCTTTTAATATATATTTTTCTTTTAAAATCAAGCAACCTAGATGCTGATAAAATATCACGGACGATAAACATTAGTTTTTATTGTTTAGATATTGTTTATTTGTATTTGTATTATGTACTATGCCTTCAAGTAACAAAAAAATTAATAATAAGGTGGGAGAGTTGGTTAAGTTTTTTAAAACTAAAAAGTGTAATAAGTAATCTCAATAATCAATCTTATTAAACAATGGTTGATATCAAATTATAGGAAAAAGTTTGTTAAAAAATATTTTAGGAATAATCATTTTTTGTTGACTTTTGTAAGTTCCCCCATTTTTAAAACGTTCACAACTTTTATGTACGATGATAACTTTTTTATAAAAATTACACTATATAAACGGGTGTTATTTTATCTTTAAAACGAGTAAAATATTGTTATATAAAAAGACAATTCTTTTATATTTTTAAGCTCATATCTCGTCATTGTATTTTTAGTGTAGTTCATTGTATCTTTTTGTTAGTTATTGATGTAGTTCATTGTTTTTCTAAAATTCTATTGTGTTTTTTTTAAATTATTAATTTTAAAAAATATAATAATGATATAACATTATTGTGTATCTCTAATATGTAAAACATAATAATAAATTAACAAGTAGATAATCTAATACATTAAAAACAATGATAAATAATACAATGTATCATTGTGTCTTTTGATCCTAATTGTATTATCTTGAACACTATGAGTTTTGAAAGATACATTGGTGAAATAATATTATTGTATACTTCTAATGGTAAAACATAATTATATATAACAAGTTTATATAATCTGTTAAATAATAATCACAAGAATAACATATTGTGTTATCTTTAACACTATAAGTTTTAAAAAATCATTGGTGAAAGTATGTCATTGTGTACTAATTGTAAAACATAATAATATATAACAAGTTTATAATCTATAATACAATAACAAAAATAATATAAAATGATTTAAAACGTAAAATAGAATGATTACTACTCATAACAAATGATGTAAAATATATGACATAATAAATATATAATACACAATGAGCTGACATATTTAATATAATAATTAAAATGCTCATATTAAATATCTTTTTAGTATAAGCATACTCTATAAATTTTACCTTAAAATTATAAAATTAAAGATTGATTTAACGAATGGAATGGAGAGCAATTTGGATGCATATTTGAAAACTATCCTTCAAATATGATTTATACCGGGTTCTGAATGCTCTGACCCTTTTTACCCGCCTTTGTAAACGAGTCGGGGGTCTCTTCGGAAGCGGTCTCTCTATCTCTTAGGATAGAGGAAAGACTTGCCACCACATACCCCTCCCAGACCCTGCTCTCCAGCGGGATACACTGGGTATGTTTGTTTGTTTGTTTGTTTTGTTAGATTATTTTATGTTATTTAATATATTTTAACTTTGTATTTTTAATATTTATAATTCATTTTAGACAAATGTTGTTTCTTTTTATAACATGTAAAATATAAAGTTTTTTAAGTTTTGATGTAAGTTCTATTTCAAACTACGTTAACTAAAATATTTTGTACTTCTTCTAAATGATTTGTAGACATGATTTCCCGCAGCATAACATACTTGAAATATGTCACATCAATTGAAACTTAAACCAATAATCTTTCATTTAAATTATTTTTAACATACTTAAAATATATTACATCAATTAAAACTTAAACCCATAACCTTCAATTTAAAAAACCATCAATTTCAATAATTATCTTATCTGATGGTTGTTTATTTTTGGTGTAAAATAAAAGATTTTGGTGTTGTCCTCGGCCACTCAAGAGAGGACTGTCGTTTCTTGAAACTTGATATCTCTCTCTCTCTCTCTCTCTCTCTCTCTCTCTCTCTCTTATTATTATTTAATATTTAATTTATTTAAAGAAAAGCCAAAGCAGAGACCATTTTTGCTTTTCAAAATTTAATCTTTTAGGCTGGATTCAACACAACTCAAGTATAGGTTTTCTCCATCACTACCCTAATTGCTAATTGCAGTACGATACCATTTACCAACATAAAGAAAGAAAGAAAGAAAGAAAGAAAAACACCCATCTTTACACTTAGATAAGCTTTGAATTCCAGTTTTGAATTTGCAGAAGAATCCCGATGAGTTCGTCGGATCGATTGCTGTTTAACAGGCAGGCAAGTGTTCATCATATTCTTGGAGGGGGCCTCTGTAAGTTTTTCTGATTTAGCCTCGTGCTTTTTTGTTGTTGATGGGTTAAGATCTCATATTGATTTTGAAGAATGTTCTTGGTTCTACAGTTTGACTTCTGACTTCAGTTTTGGCATCAACTCTTTTATTTTGATCAAAATGAGATTAATTTTGCTGTTATACATACACCAAATGTATATGAAATTCCTATGCGGGAGGTCAAAGCATCTGTTTATGCTTTATTAGTTAACCGCGTGATTTAATCCAGACTCATATAGCATATAGGTCTTGATTTTGATCGTTTTCATCTACAAACTTATCGTGATTTGATTTCCACTTATAGGATTTTGTTATAACCGGTCAAGATCTCATTTTGGTCATAGTTTAAGATGCGTTTTATGAACCACTCTTTTGCCTCTGATCTGCAAGAAATTTTGGCCATCTGAAAACATGTAAATCAGCTTCAAATATCGTTCAACTTCTTTAAGGGTGTGGTGGATGTGTGCTTTCTAAATGCATATTCAATCACCCCCTTCAACACCTTATCAAAATATGATTAACTAAAATTGATTTTGTTTAGGTGGCAAATATAATTAAGCTTTTTTTATTTAAAAAAAAAACTGTCTGAAGTCTTATTATATTCGTTTGATCAGTTGCAGATGTGATTCTATGGAGGGATAAAAATGTTACAATGTCAATTCTGATAATAACTTTAGCTTCATGGGTGATGTTTGAAAGATCTGATTACACATTGTTGTCCTATGTCTCGAATGTTCTCTTACTCCTGCTTACAATTCTTTTCCTATGGGCCAAATCGGCACAGATCCTCAACAGGTAATAGTAATATCTCCCCCTAATCTTCAAGTCAAATGGACCAATGTTCAACTGCAAAATTACAGTTTCTACTGATCATAACAACGAATTACCTGCTTTAGTAATTTACTGTTATATATATGCCATGTTGAATTGGATTTCAAATTTAATATTTAGCTTAGAAATTAGGTACAAAAACCCCAAACCTGTAAGTTAAGTTATTATTATTATTATTAGAGTTAATTACACAAATAGTCCCTGTGATTTAGCGCAGTTCCCAGGTTTGGGTATTAACCTTTTTTAGTAACAAGTTGAGGTATTGTGTTTTCAATTTTGTAACGACTTTAGGTATTAAGGCTAACTTCCGTTAATTTTTTCGTTAAATTAAGGGTATTTTAGTCTTTTAACTCAAAAGGTACAAATTTATTATTTAACAAATTAAAAGGACCATTGTGTAATTTACTATAAAACAAAATATTTAAACCCAACCCACCCAACCCACCCATCTCTTCCAAAGTGACGACCACCGTCGCCTCCCAGTCGGCCTCCACCGCCGGCCACCATCTCCGGCCACCACCGCCGGCCACCACCGTCGACCACCCCCCTCCATCACCGCATCATCACCATCATCACAGCATCACCATCATCACAGCATCACCATCATCATTGCACCATCACCATCACCGTATCATCACCACCATCGCAACATCACCACATCATCATCTCCACCTCCACCTTCACACCATCATCAGCATCTCACTAAATCCCCATTCTCTTTCCCCCTGTTACTTGATTTTGTTGATTTGGTGTTGACATGCTGGTTTCTATTATGGTGAATACGACTTCGAAACCCCAAATTTGGGGATGGTGGTTCAGATCCGATTAGGGGATATATATGATCTGTTAGCTGATGAACAGTTTGATCTGATTTGATTATCCATTTAAGTGGGTCAATATATGATCTATTAGCTGATGAACAATTTAAAAACCCCAAATTGGGGGGATGGTGGTTCAGATCCAACGAGGGGATGGTGGCGGAGAGGGTTTAGGGGTGGGATGGGTGGGGTTGGGTGGTTTGATTTCCGAAGGTGAAGGGGAAAAAGAAGGTAGGTTTGATGGCGACAGCGGCGGTGGTAGATGGGTGTTCCGCCGGCGATGGTGGTCGAGATTGTGGTGGTGGCGGTTGTGGATGAGGAGATGGGTGGGTTGGGTTTTAACTTTTTTGTTTTTGAGTTAATTACGTAAATGGTCCCTTGATATTAGTAATTACATAAATGACCCTAAAAGGGTACTTTGGTCATTTTACACTAATTTAACGAAAAAATTAACGACAGTTAGCCTTAATACCTAAAATCGTTACAAAATTGAAAGTATAATATCTCAACCTGTTACTAAAAAAGGTTAATACCCAAACCTGGGAATTGCGCTAAACCACAGGGACTATTTGTGTAATTAACTCTTATTATTATTATTATTATTCTTGTAAGACTTTTTGTGTCGTGGCACTAGTGTTGTGGCTTACGTGGGATGTATGGTATGCTGCTTTAATAGTTCTGTTACATAGACTTGGTTGCTAATATATGGGAAAAAACGTGAAGTTTGTTTCTATTTTGTACAGTTTTTGTAAACAATAATCAATCGATGATCTCATTCCCATCAGAAACAGAATATATATAAGATGTACAGCTAACAAACTTTCTATTCTATCTAAGGAAAACATTGACTAAATATCCCACTAAATCAGTAATTGAGTCCTAAATTACAGCTAATAAAATAATATAAAATGGTAAATAATACAAGTTAATACACCCCCTTAGTCGGTGCGGAAGGAGGGAATGCACAGACTGGAATGAAAGCGATTAATAGTTGTCGAGGGAGCCCTTTGGTGAAGATGTCTGCGAACTGAAAATCTGCTGGGACATGTAGAACGCGTACATCCCCGATGCGCACTTTTTCTCGAACAAAATGGATATCAAGTTCCACATGTTTAGTTCGCTGGTGTTGCACTGGATTTTCAGACAGATAAACCGCTGAAATGTCGTCACAATAAACATTGTGGCCTGCCGTGTTGGTACCATAAGCTCTAATAGCAGATTGCGAAGCCATATTGTTTTAGCAACAGCATTTGCAACGCCTCTATATTCGGCCTCTGCGCTGGAGCGAGAGATAGTTGGCTGTCTCTTGGATGACCATGAGACCAAATTGTCGCCTAGAAATACACAATATCCTGATGTAGATCTTCTGGAGTCGGGGCACCCCCCCAATCAGCGTCAGAGTATGCAATAAGTTTGTGTGATCGAGAGGGAGTAATGTGAAGACCGTGAGCAATGGTTCCTTTTAGATACCTTAGGTATCGTTTCAAAAACTGGAAGTGTGAGTCACGCAATGCATGCATGAATAGGCAGATTTGTTGCACCGCATAAGTTAAGTCTGGCCGAGTAAAAGTGATATATTGTAGTGCTCCGGCCAATTGACGATAGAGTGTTCCGTCAGGCAACAAATGTCCACTTGTGGCGCTTAATTTTGAAGCCGTGTCAACAGGAGTGGTTGATGGTTTGCAATCAGACATGTTTGCTCTAACAAGAATAGCTTTTGCATATTTAGTTTGAGACAAAAAGAGGCCCCCTTTAGATTGAGAAACATTTATACCAAGGAAATAGTGTAGATGGCCCAGATTGGTCATGCGGAATTCCTTTGAGAGAGATTGAATGATATGTTGAAGTAACTTATCTGATGAGGCTGTCAAGATAATGTCGTCAACATATAGTAGAAGATAAGCCATATCGTTACCTTGATGGTAGACAAAAAGAGATGTGTCGGTCAAAGTTGATTTAAAACCACATTTAATCAGATAACTAGCAAATCGGTCATACCACGCCCGTGGTGTTTGTTTCAGGCCATATAAGGACTTATTTAGCCTGCACACATGGTGAGGAAACTGTTTGCTTATGAACCCAGGTGGCTGAAACATGTATACCGTTTCGTTGAGGTCTCCATGAAGAAAGGCATTTTTTACATCTAGTTGATGGATTTTCCATCCCCGAGAAATGGAAAGGCTTAAGATTGTACGAATAGTGGTTGGTTTAACGACAGGGCTGAGTGTGTCATCACAATCGATGTCAATTGTTGACTTTTGCCATTGACCACTTCCTGGCTTTATACCGTTGAAGAGAACCATTAGCATTAAATTGTGGCGAAAAAGCCACATGCACCGAAAAACATTAGCATCGGGAGGCCTTGGAACAAGTACCCATGTGTTATTCTCCATCAAGGCTTGATATTCTTCGGTCATGGCTGCATGCCAGTTTGGATCAGTGAGGGCTTTAACGTGTGAGGTTGGAATGGGGGAGATGGAGGGATCGGTTGGGTATGTAGGTTCACATGTGCACGGGTTTTAATGGTCCCATCTTTTGTGTGGGTTGTCATGGGATGACAGGGTAGAGTAGCAGGTTGCTGGAGTGGACCAGTGGGCTGATGAGATAGGCCAGCAGGCTGAAAATTAGGCTGTGAATGAGCTGGTGGAGGAGGTTGTCTAGATCGGCGGTGGTAAGTGAACTGGACAGGTGGTAAAGGTGTTGATGCAGGAATGGTAGTGGCTGTTGGAGAGGAGTTTGTAGGGGCTGTTGGGAAGGAGTTGGTAGGGGCTGTTTGTGTAGCATTTGGAGAGGTTGTTGGGGAAGAATAGTTGGGATCTGGTTGTGTAAAGTGTGCTGGTGAAGGTTGATAAATAAGAGGCGAGGGGTCTAGGAAGGAATAGTTGTGGGATGAGGTTGAAGCTGAATTGGCATAAGGAAAAGTGAACTCATCAAACGTGACATGGCGACTTAGAATGATTTCCCAGATGAGATTTCGAGACATCGGTAGCCACGGTAATCAGTAGGATAACCAAGGAATACGCAGCGGGTTGAACAAGGTGAAAGTTTATTGAAGCGGGTAGACGATGTGTTTGGGTAACATAGACAGCCAAACACCCGTAGGTGATCATAAGTGGGCTGTTTAAGATATAAAACAGTGGTGGGGGTTTGAAAGTTCAGCACAGATGTAGGTAATATATTGTGAAGGTAACAAGCCGTGTGAAGTGCTTCCACCCAAAAGGTTGGTGGTAGAGATGCATGAGTGAGAAGTGTGAGCATGATGTCATTCAACCGACGAATCATACATTCGGACTTTCCGTTTTGCTGAGAAGTTTAGGGACATGAGAAACGAAATTGAAGACCATTTGAATCTGCAAAAGTTTTAAACAAGAGATTATCAAATTCACCCCCTAAGTCACATTGAAAAGAACGTATGACAATGTTGAATTGGGTTTTAATGTAGTTGTGAAAATTAGAGAACTTAGTGAATGTTCAGAATAAATTTGAGTGGGAAGACGCATGTGTATTGTGTGAAATCATCAACAAGCACCGTATAATATTTATAACCTGTTTTGCTCGTGATCGGTGATGTCCATAAGTCACAATGCACAATATCAAAAGGCAATCTAGTATTAGACTGAGAAATGACAAATGGTAAATGTTTGTGCTTAGATAGTTGACAAGAGATGCAAACTAAAGTCTTAGCACGCTTATTACATGAAATAAATTTATTTGAAACAAGATAATAAAAACTGGAAAACCAGGATGGCCCAAACGATCATGCCAATGGTCTTGAAAGGTGGATGCAAGAGCAGCAGACACAGCAGGTGTGGTGGCAGGGTATGTGACGGGATACAGGTGACTCGAGCTATTGTGGCGTGTTAGGATCTTGCCAGTCTTGAGTTCCTTCATAGAAAAACCATTAGGGTCAAATTCACCTGAAACATTGTTATTAATAGTAAATTTTCATACGGAAATAAGATTTTTGATGATATTGGGTGTGTAAAGTATGTTTTTGAGGTGTAGGTCTCGGGTAGAGGTTGGGAAGGATGAGTGTCAAGATCCAAGAACCGTATGCGAGCACCGTTACCTACAAAAATCGAACCAATAGGACTAGATAACAATGGGTTTGTGATTTTACCTTGGTCCCTGGTTAGATGGTCAGAAGCACGCGAGTCCATATACCACTGATTGTCGTCAGTGTCTAAAGTCATTGCTTGTAGTGCCTCATCAAGTTGGGTTGGTTCCAGTGGGTCAAGAGTGGCTAAATGGGCCTGATTAGTTGAGGAAGAACCGTTGTTCGCAGGTGGGGCAGACCACTGTGTGCTGAACCAGGGCTGGGCCCAGCCAGCCTGTGTAGGGAAACGGGCATGGAGGGGGCGTCCAGTAAGCCCAGTAAGGTGGTGGTCTACTTCCCATAGACTGGGCCTGATTATTCTAGCCTTTGGGATAACCACACTTCCGATTAGTGGTTTGTGCCTGATTGTCGTGGGGCTGACTAGCAGATCGTCGATTTGTGTGGCTGTTGGATGGCCGATTCTGGAATCGGCGGCGGTGTCCTTGGCCGGAATCATAAGGCTGAGTGGAGGAGACGGCTGCTAAAGCAGCCGACGGTAAGAGGCTGTCACGGGTTGCTTGGCGTTGACTTTCAAGGTGGAGCATGTTGCAAGCCGAATCCCAATCAGGGAGATTTTGGTTAATTAATGCTCCAATAGTGTCAAATTCCGCCGGTAACCCGCGAACTAACTGCAACACTAATCGCTGTTCATTTACCGGACAGTCGACATCATTCAATTGATTCTCGAGATCTCGGAGTTTTTGACAGTAGGCTTCAAGCGATGGCTGAGACTTGAGAGTGAGATTGTTAAACTCATGTTCAAGTGCAGCCGCACGCGAGCCCTTATTGTTTACAAAAATAGTCTGAAGTCGTGCCCAGGTTGCATGAGCAGTCGAATCAGTTTGTAAAACACGTACCAGGATATCATCAGACAATGTCCCGTAGATCCATTGTAAGACAAGTGCATCAATTTCAGACCAGGACTCGTAGTCAGGATCTGTGATGTCAGGAGGGGCCGTTCCGTCAATATGAGCCATGACTTTGTAGCCGCGAGCATGAAGTTTGAAAAGCTTAACCCAGGCTGAATAAGTCACCTTAGTGCCATCAAGCACTCTGACCTTGCGCTGGATATCAGTAACAGTGTAGGCAGGGTGCAGAGATTTGGCGGGTTGAGGAGCTGCGGACTTGTCACCCATCGGAATGGAGAGACAAAAAAAAATCGCTGGCTAGACAAAGATGGCAGAAGGAAGTGGAGCGGCTAGGGTTAGGCGTGTGATACCATGTAAACAATAATCAATCGATGATATCATTCCCATCAGAAACAGAATATATATAAGATGTACAGCTAACAAACTTCCTATTCTATCTAAGGAAAATATTGACTAAATATCCCACTAAATCAGTAATTGAGTCCTAAATTACAGCTAATAAAATAATACAATAAATGGTAATAATACAAGTTAATAGTATATGGAGAGAGTACATGGTTCTTTATGGGGATTTGATTCATATAATAGGGATAATTTTGTAAAATAGTAATCAAGTTTTAGAATTGTTCTAATTAGATCACTCATAAAGTTTTTTATTCCAATCAGGTTACTCGTAAAATTTATGTCCAATCAGATCACTAAAGTTTCAGGATAGTTATAATTAGGTCATTCATAAGTTGAAAAAAATTTAAAAAATTGAAGTTTTTTAAAAAAATTTAACAATATTTATAGAAAAACTGAATTATTTTAAAAATTTGTGAATTATTAAAACAATGAAAAAAATATGAGTAGCCTGATTATAACACTCCTAAAATTTTAATGACCTGATTGGAACATATAAAAGTATTAGTGACCCAATAGGAACACTTTAAAAACTTTAGTGACGTGATTACAACAAATAAAAAATATGAATGACCTAATTGGAACACTGTTAAAACTTGCTTATTTTTCATATAATAATATATACTTAATAAACATGATGCCAAACAGACCTACGCCACCAATACCGCACTTGCAGCTTTCAGAAGAGACCATAAATGAAGTTGCAACTAAAATTCGTGACCGGACAAACACAATGCTATCTGTATCCCATGATATTGCACTTGGAAAAGACCCGGAAATGTTTGCTAGAGTAGCTGCATATTTGGTTCTAACTTCAGTTATTGGAAGCCTTACTGACTTTCGTACATTGTGCTATACAAGTAAGTTGTTCTAATCTTCTATGTAAAGGTGGTGAAATGGGTGGGTTGTGGATCGGATAGCATGTCAAAATGGATTGCCATTATGTGCAGGCAAAACTGGTTGGGTTTGCGGGACCCGTCAACCTTTACTTTTGTAGTAATAGCTGACGTATAAATAATAATATGTAGATTCTCTAATAAAAAATATCCTGCAAATAAAACGATTTAAGATTGGAAGCATTTAAATACGCCTTAGGTGGCTTTTAACCAAGTTAACATGTTCCAATAGTTTTAACTATTTTTTATATTTGAATCGAGACTTTTTGCCTTCAAAATAAAACCTAAATTGGCTCTTTTCACACAAATGGGTTGAAATTAGCACCCTAACAAGTCAAGGCGGTAAAATAAAAAAATAAGATGATAAGGAAATGGGTTGAACGTAGTACAAAGTGTAATTGTTAATGCGTACACCTCCTAACTGCTTTATTCAAATAAATAGATTATAAATGTCATGTTACAATCTTAATGATCATGTTTAGCATATTAGTTATTTTTAAAACACACAAATAGTGGTTGTATGTCAACCCAAACGGACATGTTTAGAAATTATGCAGCGTTAACCAATAGGGGTCCATTTTCCACCTCTGGTCCTCTATTTGTATGCATAGATCTAACTATTAAGTTAAAATTTGTGATTTTGTTTTTTGACAGGCATTATTGTGGTTCTTACTGTTCCGGTGGCATATGAGAGATATGAATCATATGTTGATTCAAGTTTAATCAAGGGAAATGCGAAATTGAAGAAATTGTATATAAGATTGGATGAGGAATTCATAAAGAAAGTAAAGAAGTGGATTTTTTAGAAGAACAAATTCAGTTGACCAATTTCTTAGCTTCTTTTCGGTTTTCTGTTTGTATCGAGTTATTTTATTTTTATGAAAGATGGAGGTTTTGGTGGCAAGTTGTTATGAAATATAAGTTGAGAAATGAAAGGTGGAATATTTAATTTGAAACAAAAACTGTATGATTGTTTATAATAGGGTAAATCACAATAAACAACAACACTAATTTCTAATCTGATCACAAGGATGCCTTTCGAAACTTTCTCAAAACTGATACTTGACTGATTTTGATAAAAGAAATGCAACATGCTGGTGAGGTTGACAGTGTTATGGATTGATTTGAGATGGTCAGTCTTTTAATAGAGCGTGTTAAACTTCAAGAATAATAAAGAAAAGGGAGAGAACTTTGTTGCTGATGTCTGCCTTCTTTCCAGTAAAACCTCCCATGCTTTATAAAGCTTACAATAATTAAAGAAAAACAAAAACATGAAAACCAATTAACTAAGACTAAGAAGCAAAGAAAATAAGATAACAACATGAAGTAATGTAATTTTGCGGGTGCACGCATGCGACTGGGTCGATTGATCTCGCGTAAAATGTAGCTCGTATCATATTGATCTTTTTAATAGTTTTTTAAAAGTTTGTAAAGCTGAATGGTTTTAGGGGTTGGAGAAAGTCTGGGAAATGATTGCAAAACTCGCCAAGATTGATAATTATTCAGTTTATATGATTTTCAATTTAAAATTTAAAAGTATAAAACTATGTCATGTAATTACCGCATATGATTTAAATAGGAAATATCAACTTAGAATATGCCTACCAGTTTGTGTGTCATATATGGATAAAAAATGAAGAAGAGACGCACCCTATTTTGTTCTATAGAATCGCACTCTTTTGATCAAAGAGCTTGTAGCCTGTGTGAATGTGTGTAGTAAGGGTGTTTCTTCCTAAGTGGTTGACGGTTCTCGCCCTACAATAGACATTGATGTAGATTTAGGAGGATGTTTAGAGAGTAGACATTGGTGTAGATTTAAGATTAGGTTTATAGAGCGTGTTGACTAATCACTTCACTAAAAAAGGAGGTAAATGTTCAACATTATCCTCTAGTTTCAAATCAAGATTCAACAAAGTGTGGGCTGAAGAGAAAATGATTCAAGATTGTTCTCCAGTCATTTCGTTGAAAAAAATAAGCAACTCAGGGTCAGGGATGTAAAGCAAATGGTGTACCATATCTTAGACTAAACAAAAAAATGTTTCTTTTATGATGATTTGAGGGTGATAACGTGTCTAGACATGTTTCTACTAAGGATATCGTAATAGACCGTCACAAAGAGAACTTGAGATAAGAAAACATGCCCCCAAAGATCAGATAGATACATATATGTTTGCATGAAGATTTTAACCAAAATGCCTAAAAACTATGAATAGAAAAATCCAAATCCATGATCATTTATGATTGTATATAAGCAACAGTCTCACAATATAGTAAACAACTCAAAAACAACATGTTAATCTTGACCAGCCCACATATCTTGTTAGCCGTATCCATGGTGACTCAAATCACCATGATAGAGGTAGTGATGGTGGCATGTTTGTAGCCAAGATACCACCACCCCTTCTATTATTAGCGTTCATCTGTTATGATGGTAGGCCTCCTTGAAAGAAGCCATCATCATAGAAAGGCCAAATGCTTGACCATTAGGTACAACATTCCACGGTTGAGGATGGCTTGAGCGAAAATGATCAAACCCATTCTAAAATGTGGCACACATCATATTGATCTTTTTAACAGTTTTCTAAAAAAGATGCATAGCTTGAATAATAAAATTCCTCATCCTGCAAGAAACATTGTTTTAGATATTTTGGTGTATTAGATTGACTAATGATATCATAATATTCATCAAACAAGTTAGGAGGTGCAGAGTGCACGCTTGTTTGAGTTTATTACGATCTTCGATATTGAAAACCTTTTTAGGGGCGAAGCCCCTAACTAATGGGTGTTCCAAGGGGTCAACACCCCCTTGGCGGGGTTTGAGGGCAGCGCTCCTGGTAGCGGGGTCCAAGGAGCGGAAGCCCTGACTGGCTTCATTAAAAAATGCATTTCGAATCGATTTTCAGAGTTTCACATGTAAAATTCAAGTGGATAAATATGCATATATTAATGGTTATTTAATTTTAAAAAATTGATAAAACTGCCAAATGGCAGTTTTTCCTGTCTCTCCCTGAAATCGAATTGTATCATCATTTTTGGTCAATTTTCTCTCGAATTCTTCTTCTTCTAGTTCACGAAAATCACACAACACAACATACTAATATTGATCTCGTCTAAGTTATATCCGATTAATTTATTCGGGTGAACCACCGAATAAATTTCGATCTGAAAGTGATCTTTAACCAAGTTAAAGCTTTAACCAACTTTAACCCAACAAAATCACAACCAGTAACAAAGGTTAAAAGCAATATGGATGGACTAACCAGGCTACTCCAACGTTATAACTTTTCGTAATATAATTTTTTAGTAGAATTGTAGAAAGAAAACTACATCAATATATATAACATATCAATTCAAGTAATTACTATGCTCAGACAACAAAATAGTTTCATCTCTATTGGGTTAAATTAACACTCCCATTTACCAAATACATGTATCCCTTCACTGACATGCACAACACCGCCTTCGTCAACCTTACACCTTCATCACTTAATACCGTTAGTAGTTAAGTTAGTTACCGTTGATAGTTCTGTTAGTTACTTAATTAACTGTCATTTGTAACGGTATAAATCAAGGGCGAAGCATTGAAGGGGCCGGGAGGGACCTTCGCTCCCCCTCTTTTTTCATCTGTAGTGTTAATTTTTGATAAGTATAAATTTTTGGTCCAGTAGTATAATTTTTTTTTATATATGACGAGTTCGTCCCTCCTAAAAAAATTAATTTCGCCCCCCCTCCCTATAAAAATACCCAAGCTCCGCTACTGGTATAAATACCCCTTGAACATGTCATTTGTATGTAGAATGAATCGTATGTTGTTGTATTTATGGGTCTAGAACAAGAAATCAAACATAACAAGAACGCGAAAACTAACCAAATAAACAAATCTGACACTTGACGAATTCTGAAACTTGAATGTAATATTCAAATGACCAAACTTGGATCAATCTCTGAATCATGAAACACTATCAGATAAATCTATTTCGCGGGTTACTCACGATTGATTTATCAGATTAGACAGAGATTTCTTGATGGAGCCGAATTTGTTTGAATCTGTGATGTTTTTTTGAAGCTTTTTATAACCGTATGTTTCTTCTTCTTCTTCACAACAGACATGCGCTCTGTTTGTTCTTATCTTTTGATCGAGACAACTGCAGACCCTAAAAGAAACCTTTGATCATTTTCTTTGTGGTCAAGACTAAAAAAAGTCCAACATGTGGGCGTTTATTTGTGTGGCCCAAACAATCATTTAGATGCTTAATAATTAAGCCTAAACAATTATTTATCTAAGCTCAATGTTAAACACAGTCCAAATAACGTTTAGAATTAAATCGAGCTCGTACTCCCGCGACACCTAACTCGTTTAATCTTAAACTTTATTTCTCGATCAACAAGTTAATCCAACACACGGAAATTTATATTGATAACACAAAATTACCAACGTTCCTTCCCCATTTTAGTGATATCCATGATTAACTTAACCATCCTCACGAAAACACAAACGTATACTTAAGTGAAAAGTCCCGTGGATTGAATTTCCACCTTAATATATCACACGATACAAATATTAGAATAACCGGGTATTACAATGGATTGAACCCAAGTTATCCATTTAAATACATGTAGGTAATGTACATATACGTTTATAAATCCAAACTCCACTTGACATAATGTTTTACTAGCCTGCGTTCTAATCCTTCAAAGAATATATCAAAGCTCAAGTCTAAAGTTTCTTGAAGCGGCTAAACTTCATATTCTTATAGGTATTTAATCCTTCAATGAACTATTAAGAAATCAAATTTCAACCTTCTTTATCTTGCAATCTGAACACATACTTTGGGATAGCTCTGCTAATGTATTCCAACATCTTTATGACAAGCTTACCACATGTATTCATCATCTAACGTTTTGTATTCGATGGGAATTGGGTGTCTTGACATAAGATATTAAAATTGGACGTTATACTGTGACATCCGTCACCAAAGGTCCGTCATTTAACGTGTTCGGTTAACTTTTGTTATCGGTCATTCCTCATCTCTGTAACCCATCTATGTGGATATCATATTTGCTTGCTTGGTTATCCTTATGCTTGTGCTATCGTTGCTGCATTGTCATCATCTTAAAACGTTTTCTAAGATTGCCCCCGTTATCAGTGAACGCACCATTTTTATGTAAACCTAATGTTATAAATAAAACCATTTTTAAATTATAAATATCATTACTACATCTTTCATCATTAATAACACAAGCCTAATTAATGTCATTTCAACCGAAATAAAATTTGGGAACCCGGGGGCAAGGTGCGGGGACTAAACATGACATTTTGTGGAACTAGGGCTGGGTATAAATACCCTTAACCAGCCCTAGCCCCCATTCTTACCATCACCTTCACCTCCTTCTTCTCCTTCATCTTCTTCTCACCACCTATCTTCTTTACATTTGCACGAAAAACGCTCCATTTGGTCTCGTTTTCGTCGTCGAGAAGTCACCTACAACCTAGTCTACTCCATCCTTGCAGGTAGACAACTTGATTGTCTCGTTTCTGCTCGATTTCACTTCTGCGTTTTCTAGGGTTTCGGGTGCTCGGGTTCATCCGAGCGCATGAGGTCGGGTGGGCTTGTGTGTTGCATTTCTGAGTGTGTTTCTTGTTTAGACATGTTAGAATATGGATTCTGGAAGTTCTTGGAGTGTAAAACGAGTGCACGGAGCAGCCGGAGACTGTTCTGCACTCGGCAGTCACGATTCTACTGTTCTTCGCGACTGGGTCTGTTCACCCGATTGAGCCGTGCGATTGGGTGAATCGCACGACTGAGTCATGCGTATGGGTGTGTCGCGTGATTGAGCCGTACGATTGGGTGAATCGCACGACTGAGTCATGCGCCTGGGTGTGCGCGATTGAATGTGTGTGCGATTGAGTCCATGCGAGTGAATGTGCGTGCGATTGAGTCAGTGCGGATAAGATTGTGTGTGATTGTGCGTGAGTCGCACGACTGAAAGGCCAGTCGCACGAATGAATGTTCAATCGTACGACTGAAGCTGATTCGTGCGAATGAAGGTTCATCGTGCATGTGGAGGTTGAGTCGCATGATTGGGTGTTGCATGGTACGACTGAATGCTTAGTCGTACGAATTAAGGTTCAATCGTAGGAATGAAGCAGATTCGTACGACTAAAGGTCCATTCGTGCGAATGGAGGGTTAAGTCGTGCGTCCGGTCCTGTTGTGTGACTGATGATGCGTGTATGTGTGAATTCCTTTTTGAATGTCTTGTGATGATAAGGTAACATTAATAAAGTGTCATTGCTTGACCACAAAGATTAAAGTCAACGCTATCAACAGCACATACTATTTCAATTCAAAATAACCTAACCTTTTACAATTATCGACAACCCATTTGGGACTACAAATATTTAACAAGCACTATCTTTTATAATAATGGGATCCCCATACGGATGTCATTAGCAATGACGACTACTCTTAATACTTGGATCTACATAAGGTCTGATATGTGTATGCCTGCTTGTGTGTGCTACCCACGACCGAATCGAAACAGCCTGAACTAATCGAATGCCATCTTATGCCTTATGCTCATATTAATGCTTGTCAGTAACTGTCAATAGGTGTTTGACCGTTCATAGCATTCTACCTTTGGGAATATTTATCATACGTACTTATCATCTATTCCGTGAGTTTCGTAGCCCCTTTTTTCTCTATTAAAACCTTTAAATATTTTCAACTTGGGGAAAAGAATGCTCACCTACTTAACTAGATTTCAAGCATCTTCCCTAGTGGAAGGTGGCTGCTACTTTTATGAGTATCTTGTCTTGCTTATCTTATTGATTGATGCTATATGAACTTGACTCTATGCTATGTTACCACCTCGTATGTTACTTGGTGGTATTTCATTACTATGCGCTACTACTTTGATATTATGTGTTGATTGATGCTACCTGTGATTGCTATTGTTGATGGATGCATCGGCTGTGTGGTTCTGTAAGGCCCCGTTCCCGGGCACCTCACAGATGGTCATTCACAGCATAAAACATACATATTATAAATTAAGCAGCGGAATTAAGTTGGCAAAAACCCTTCATTCATTGTAAACACTGTTGTTAAGCAATACATTCTAGTTCATAAGTCACAAAATAATTAGTCGAATGAATTATTAAAACAACAGTATCGTCAAAACATAAATGGATGTCAGTCTTGCCCGCCGTGTAGCCATCCCCGTGTGCCATCCTCAGCAACCTGTTACCTGCCAACTGGAAAATACATAAAAGTCAGCGTTGCTGAGTGAGTTCTAGTTTTGTAATAAAACATACTTTTCATTCGTTAAACCTTTCTTACTTATATGCTTGTCACACAAGTACGTACACACAGATAATATTATTATTATCTTGTTTTCTCATTCATTCATTAGCTTTCGTTCGTATACTGTTCATCGTTAACATTCACTTTCTTTCTTTTGTTCGTGCGTCTCTTACATACATTCATACATGACAGACACAACACTGGGATACCAAAAATCCCGTACGAGTCAATCACAGAGATTGAACTCCATCCGAGTCTGTTGCGACACAAAGTCGCTCACCTCATAACTATGCTTGGCTTTATGCCACACCCCCGAAGTTAAACATAACTCGGGTAACAACACCCCCACCAATGTGGGTACCAACACCCCCACCGAAATGGTAACTACACCCCACCGAAATGGGCTACACCCCCACCGAAATGGGTAACTACACCCCACCGAAATGGGTAACTACACCCCCACCTAAATGGGTAACTGTGACATACTACACCCCCAACTATGTGGGTAACTACTATACACCATGTACCACACCGAAGGTCAGTCACAAGACTGGAACCCCTACGTGCACCCTTAAAGATTAGCTGAACTACACGCGGCTGAGCTTGAGGCAATTAGAGCCGTGCACTTTGGTACACTTCGCTTGCGAGTCTCTCATGTTTTCATTCGTTCATTAAAGATACATTCATTCATTACTTTCCTCTTTTATTATATTTCGCTACATTATTAATCATAACTTGTAGAGCCCTGGGAAGATAAACACGTATCGAAGCAACGAACATCGACCTTTACAAGTCATCGGTATCCACCATCTGTCATGGTAACATCGTACTTGTCATACTTACATCACTTATATACCTGCAATACTATCTCTCTCCTCGTACATGTCAGCCCTATTTGGGCGATTGGACATACTTCAGCCGAATGGCCTTCACGCGATTGAATCATGCATTAATATTTTACTTATCAATGATTATATTCTTCGTTAAACTTTAAACATTCTTCATCATGCCATTCCATACATAACAATATTTAAATAATAATATTGTTAACAATAATAAAATACTGATAATAATATCAGTAATAATAAGGGTTAATCATTTATCATCATTACATGAATAAAACATCATCATTAATTAACCCTAGTCATTAATCATGCGAAACCCTATTGCACAAACTCCAAGAAAATTTGTTAAAAATCCTAAGTGTTTGGGCGTAAGAGCCCTGTTCAGGCGTTCACCACTGTCGGACTTACCAGCTTACACTTAGAAAATTTTTTAACTCTGGGCGTATAAGCACTATTGGGCGTATGAGCCCTGTTGGACGTTTGAGCCCTGTTGGACTTCTCACATTACACTTAGAAAATTTCCTGGTCATACGACCACTATTCAGACTTTTCACCTCCCATACTTAGTAATTTTCAGACTCATGAGCACTGTTGGTCTCATGAGTACTGTGGGACTCATGACCCCCATACTTAGAAATTTTCTAGACATATGACCACTATCTGGGCTTGTTAGGCGTATTAGCAACCTGTTCGTGTTTCTAATTCATATTCCAGTTCCCAAATATCTACCTAGTTCTAAACATGTACATACGATTCCAGGCATAAACTTAACATAAACATAACTATACGTTCATTCCAAAACATACTCTATAAACATACACATGTACATATCATACGGGTATCATACCCAAATTTATAAAAACATACATACATGCATTTTCCAGCCCCAAATCATTTAAAAACAGGTAAAAAGGGGTCTAGAAACTCACCTTAATTGTCCTCCGAGTTTACACTCTTCTCCGAGCTTCTTCAACCAATTCCAACACTTCGAAACCTTCTTAACACGCATTTGAACACATAGGAACACACATAAGCATTTAACCGAGGCTAATCTAGCCAAGAACAACTTAAAAACATTAAACCTTACCTAAAAATTCTTCTTCTTGTTCTTCAAAAACCCGAGAGTTTCTCTGCTTTCTCTCTCTAAAATCCAAACAAGAAAAGCGTGTGCATGGGTATGGGCGACCATATCGCCTTTTACACCAACTTTTCAAGATTTTATCATTTTTAACACTTTTGGTCCCTCAACTTTGGGGTGACTTTCTTTTCCCCCATTTTCTTTCTCTTTTATTCTTTTGTTTCTTTAAAAGAAATATACGGGTGTTACAAGTCCACCCCGTTATATAGGTTTCGTCCCCGAAACCTGTTGTTCCTCAAACAGATGTGGGTAATGTTGTCTCATCTCCTCTTCAGTCTCCCATGTAGACTCGGATCCCTTTCTGTGCTTCCATTGTACACGCACAAGAGAAACCGCTTTAATTCTCAGTCTCTCTCCCTTCGATCGATGATCGCCACTGGTTGCTCCACATAGTTGAGCCGTTCGTCTACCTCAATATCCTCCAGTGGAACGATCATATCCTCGTCCGCCAAACGCTTCCTCAGATGAGATACGTGGAAGGTCGGGTGAATTCCACTTAACTCATCCGGTAGCTCCAACCTATAGGCCACCTCTTCCTACCCGAGCAATGATTCGGAAAGGCCTATATACCACGGGCTCAACTTGCCCCGCTTTCTGAACCGAACGATACCCTTCTAAGATGAGACCTTCAACCTAACCCGATCCCCCACCTGGAATTCAATCGGTATGCGTTGTTTATCAGCATGCGTCTTCTGTCTGTGTCTGACTACCTTTGTCAATGCTTCGATCCTTTTGAGCTTCTCAGTCGTAGTCTCGATCATCTTAAACTGTCACCGTGACCCCGTCAGGCGCTGTCAACCATATCATTTTCCTGCGACACCCAATGTTCGCTTTGAAGTCCGCTGACCAATCCCTCCCGAGAACCAAATCGAAGGGCGTATCTATATCCCTATTACTAACGGGTAACATAGCACTGCTAGTAGCAGGAATAAAACTTTTACTAGCGCTAGAATCAAACGACACAAAAACTAAAGGTTGATTACTAGAAACGTACCTGATACGACATCGGGGCCCGTCCTATCTTCCTCTGATCTTCTTCACTCCCGAACCTTCCGTTCTCGGCTTCTTGCAATCCCTGCTCATGTGACCTTCCTCCCCATAAGAATAACACCTCCCCATGTCGCAGTTTTTCGCCACATGTCCGGTCCTTCCACAACGGAAACAGACATGGTCCCCAATCTACATTCCCCGGGGTGCTTGTGTCCACACTTGTCACACCTTCCCGACCCCATCTCAGTTATGACCACACGCTGATCATCCACCCTGCACCTTTGTTACTTGGAGCGACTTCGCCACGTCCCAATCGCTTCCCGTTCCAATCCCGATCACCTTCTCCTTTCTTGCTAGCTTCTGTCACCACCATCGACCTTTCATCGTATAACCTCCCGCCAAATCCACCGCCGACCTAAACGTACTTGGTCGAGCAGCGATCATGTGCCTGCGAATATCCGCTGGCAAACCCTGAATGTACCGCTTTATCTTTCGGGATAGAGGAGTCACCTGATCCAGCACCAGACGTGCCATCTCGTTAAACTTTGTAGTGTACTGCTGGTGTGTCATCGTTCCCGCCTCCAGCTGTAGGAACTCCCTCTCGATCCTGTCGAGTTCCCTATGTGGGCAGAACTCCTCCATCACCAGTTGTTTCAGCTCCTTCCATCGCATCTTACCGATGGCTCTAGTACCCTCAGCTTGGACAATATTGTCCCACCAACACAATGCCGAGTCGGCAAAAGAGTGAGTCGCAAACTTCACCTTTTGGTCTTCGCGACACTCGCTGATCTCGAGTACCGCTTCCATCTTTCTTACCCAACGGTGGGCGGCAGTAGCGTTGCCATTTCCATCAAAAGTCGGGGGCTTGCACCTCTGGAATGCCCCGTAGCTGCATCCCTGGTCGTCACCCTACTACATCATCCTCCTCCTCATCAGACACTACTATCTCAGGATCCGGTCGTCCCTCTTCTCCCTTGCTTTCCTTTCCAGTCGACCCTCTCCTGTCCTCCCTCTCCTTTCTCTCCTCGTTCCTCACTGCTCGAATAACATCGGTCACTACAGACGGCATGACTGCCTGTAGGACCTGGTGTACCTCATCAGCAATCGCCTCTCTAGCTGAGGCATTCAGACTCGCATTCTCAATTCCTTCATTCCGATCAGGAACCTCAGGGTTCACAGGGGTCGTCTCAGGAGCTTTAGCACTGTTCCTAGTCATACGCGGACGACCTCTACCTCTAGCAGCCTTAGAAGGTTTCTTCCCAGCCATTTTCCTATGCACTATAAGATTCAAACACTAAAACAGTCATTCAAGGAACAGCTCAGTTTATGTCAAGTATAGTAAGTCCCTAATTACAGTGGCCAGTTGTGATTAGCCACTTACTTTACTCTTCACCCCCAAGCACTTCCTATCCTGACTACATCAGCATCTAAATCTACTAAGAACACATAAATCACATAACACACGCACATAATACTGATTAACTTTTAAGAAAAACAATACCTGATGGCACATGGCTACTCGGGCTGACATCCCTCTTTCCGTCCCATTTTTAGTTTAAGTTAACGTTTATTTTGAAAAAATTTTTACCCAATTCACTTAAACTTTGGCTCTGATACCAACTTGTCAGGCCCGTTCCCGGGCACCTCACAGATGGTCATTCACAGCATAAAACATACATATTATAAATTAAGCAGCGGAATTAAGTTGGCAAAAACCCTTCATTCATTGTAAACACTGTTGTTAAGCAATACATTCTAGTTCATAAGTCACAAAATAATTAGTCGAATGAATTATTAAAACAACAGTATCGTCAAAACATAAATGGATGTCAGTCTTGCCCGCCGTGTAGCCATCCCGTGTGCCATCCTCAGCAACCTGTTACCTGCCAACTGGAAACATACATAAAGTCAGCGTTGCTGAGTGAGTTCTAGTTTTATAATAAAACATACTTTTCATTCGTTAAACCTCTTTACTTATATGCGGTCACACAAGTACGTACACACAGATAATATATTATTATCTTCTTTTCTCATTCATTCATTAGCTTTCGTTCGTATACTGTTCATCGTTAACATTCACTTTCTTTCTTTGTTCGTGCGTCTCTTACATACATTCATACGTGACAGACACAGCACTGGGATACGCGGCCAAAAATCCCCTACGAGTCAATCACAGAGATTGAACTCCATCCGAGTCTGTTGCGACACAAAGTCGCTCACCTCATAACTATGCTTGGCTTTATGCCACACCCCGAAGTTAAACATAACTCGGGTAACAACACCCCCACCAATGTGGGTACCAACCACCCCCACTGAAGTGAGCAACTACACCCCACCGAAATGGGTAACTACACCCCTACCGAAATGGGTAACTACACCCCCACCTAAATGGGTAACTGTGACATACTACACCCCCAACTATGTGGGTAACTACTATACACCATGTACCACACCGAAGGTCAGTCACAAGACTGGAACCCTACGTGTACCTTAAAGATTAGCTGAACTACACGCGGCTGAGCTTGAGGCAATTAGAGCCGTGCACTTTGGTACATCGCTTGCGAGTCTCTCATGTTTTCATTCGTTCATTAAAGATACATTCATTCATTACTTTCCTCTTTATTATATTTTGCTACATTTATTAATCATAACTTGTAGAGCCCTGGGAAGATAAACACGTATCGAAGCAACGAACATCGACCTTTACAAGTCATCGGTATCCACCATCTGTCATGGTAACATGTACTTGTCATGCTTACATCACTTATATACCTGCAATACTATCTCTCTCCTCGTACATGTCAGCCCTATTTGGGCGATTGGACATACTTCAGCCAAATGGCCTTCACGCGATTGAATCATGCATTAATATTTTACTTATCAATGATTATCTCTTCGTTAAACTTTAAACATTCTTCATCATGCCATTCCATACATAACAACATTTAAATAATATTGTTAACAATAATAAAATACAGATAATAATATCAGTAATAATAAGGGTAATCATTTATCATCATTACATGCATAAAACATCATCATTAATTAACCCTAGTCATTAATCATGCAAAACCCTATTGCACAAACTCCAAGAAAATTCTGTAAAAATTCTAAGTGTTTGGGCGTAAGAGCCCTGTTCAGGCGTTTCACCACTGTCGGACTTACCAGCTTACACTTAGAAAAAATTTTAACTCTGGCGTAAGCACTATTTGGCGTATGAGCCCTGTTGGATGTTTGAGCCCTGTTGGACTTCTCACATTACACTTAGAAAATTTTCTGGTCATACGACCACTATTCAGACTTTTCACCTCCCATACTTAGTAATTTTTCAGACTCATAAGCACTGTTGGTCTCATGAGTACTGTGGGACTCATGACCCCCATACTTAGAAAAATTTTCTAGACATATGACCACTATGTGGCTTGTTAGGCGTATTAGCAAACCTGTTCGTGTTTCTAATTCATATTCCAGTTCCCAAATATCATAATACCTAGTTCTAAACATGTACATACGATTCCAGGCATAAACTAACATAAACATAACTATACTACGTTCATCCCAAAACATACTCTATAAAACATACACATGTACATATCATACGGGTATCATACCCAAATTTAAAAAACATACATACATGCATTTTTCAGCCCTAAATCATTTAAAACCAGGTAAAAAGGGGTCTAGAAACTCACCTTAATTGTCCTCCGTGTTTACACTCTTCTCCCGAGCTTCTTCAACCAATTCCAACACTTTGAAACCTTCTTAACACGCATTTGAACACATAGGAACACACTAAGCATTTAACCGAGGCTAATCTAGCCAAGAACAACTAAAAACCATTAAACCTTACCTTAAAAATCGAATTCTTCTTCTTGTTCTTCAAAAACCCGAGAGTTTCTCTGCTTTCTCTCTCTAAAATCCGAACAAGAAAAGAGTGTGCAGTGGGTATGGGCGACCATATCGCCTTTTACACCACTTTTTAAGATTTTATTATTTTTAACACTTTTGGTCCCTCAACTTTGGGGTGACTTTCTTTTCCCCCATTTTCTTTCTCTTTTATTCTTTTGTTCTTTAAAAGAAATATACGGGGTGTTACAGGTTCTTCTGTGTGGTTCTTCTTTGTGGTTCTTCTAAGCCGATCATCCATTTACAACCATTAATCCCGGTGATGGGACTTAAGGATTGGTTGGTTGTAAACTATACGTATGCGCTCGTGGATCTTGCTACTCATGTGAAACTATGGGATGCTTTCTTTACGGCCATCAATTCTCGTGTGGAACTGATGTATAGGTTTGGCTGTTGCTATCTATATCTTGTAAACCGCTTACACATAAGTGTAGTTGTGGTAACCCTTTTTAAACTTACAAGCTGTTGTCATCTTAACATTTTTATTACTTAAAACCTGCGAAGCTCACCAACATTATGTGACCGTTTTGAGCATGTCTTTTCAGGTGATCAGGTAATTGAGTTCTAGGAGTGCTGCCTTTTAGAGGAGACCCTAGGATGCATTTTTGGAGGATTAAGCATTTTGTGTTAAAACATGATTCTGGAACATCTTGGTCGCTTAAACTTGTACATTGTATACTTGTTCCCGGGTGTGGGAATTTACATACAAGTTAATCAATGCTTATGTTATCATTTTATGTTGTCTTATGGCTATGCTGTCATGAACATTGACTGAAAACGACACAAGTCTCCGTTTATGTTTGGGTCCCGTCATGACACGCTTATCATCATATTTATATTGCTACTCTATTGTATACCATGTGTTATGACGATCCCGTCTCGCTCACATCCCCATGTTTCCACTATTAGCGGGGGTGTGACAGACTTGTATTAGAGCCATTGGTTATAGAGAATTAGGCAATTACACTGACCTAGACTATAACCTAGGAACCTTCATGTAGATTTGCATGCTTAAGCTTGTGTGCATTTATATATCTCGTGTATGTGTTCCTCTTTACATGTTTGGTATCCTTCTATTTTGTGATCTTTCACCTTGTGCTTGAGCCCTTGTGCTCGTCCTTATGAGATGCTTCCTATTGGATCTTCCGTTCCCTCTGCGCGCCAAGTTATCATAATCAAATTCGGGTATTAAGACCCGAAGAGATCTTCACAGTTCATACATTGCACTTAACCTCAGATACTGAGACCGACCGAGAAGGCTATGCTTGAGTCCTTCAAGGACGCGAGATAGACAACCTCCACCAGACTATATGTGATTACATGTTTGGACTCTCAGTTGACTTGGTGGATTATTATGGCTATGATGTGAAGGAAGGTTGGATGTCATGTAACCGGATTAGGCATCATTCTCGGTACATCGTGGGTGTGTGTGGTGGGAACGTGCGGGGAACCTATATATAAACATCACGGTATACGAGAATATGCTGAAATGGGCTGCATGGTGATCTTGACTGATCGGAACATGAAACGTTGGAACTTGATGAGTGGAATACTTGTGTATCTTAAAGTGACTAAAGCTACATGTTACCTCTTTTATGATAGAACATGCCGCCTCGAAGATCTACCCCACGGTAATAGTAGCGGAAGTGAAGCCCCGAGGGGCAGAGGCAGAGGCAGATGTAGACCTCCAAGAGCAGGTGAAGGCCACGTCGAATATCTCAAGGGGCTGGAGACTCTGATATGGCAGCCCTGATTGCGCAGCAATTGGTGCCATGATTCCAACATTGTAGCTCAGGTGAGCGACGTTCTTCAACAGCAAAACCACCAGGGAGTTGGTGGCAATGAAAACGAGGATAATGGGGAACCCGACTGGGAATGAAAACATCAGGAGACCGGGAATGGTGGTACAACCGGTAATGAAACTGGAGTTGCTAATACCAACGGGGCTGTTCTTACAAGGAATTTGGGCCTGTAAGCCCCAGGAATTTGATGGGAAAGGTTGGAGCGATAGCCCTGACTAGAGGCTTGAAAAGATGGAGGCAGTGATTGACATCAGTGAGTGCCTCGACAGTCAAGAATCAAGTATGTTACGTGCTCACTGCAGGCAGAGCACTAACCTGTGGAACACCCAGGTTTAAGCTAGAGGAAGAGAATCTGCAATACAGATGACTTGGGATGAGTTCAAAGCCTGATTACTGAGGAATACTGCCCTCTCAAACGAATGCAGAAGAAACTTGAGCATGAATTATGGAATCATGCTTTGGTGGGGGCTGGGCATGCAGCTTACACTGACCGATTCCACGAGCTAGCAAGACTAGTTCCGCATCTAGTCACTCCGGAATCAAAAAGGATTGAAAGGTACATTTTGGGACTCGCGCCTCAAATCCAGGCAATGGTAACTGCAGCTGCTCCTCCTACAATCCAGAGCGCGATCCTGAAGGCTGGCGCTCTAACTGATGAGATGATAAGGACAGGGGTATGGGAAGGGGAGCTTGAAAAGAAGGAAAAGCTGGGGAAACGAGAGGTCCGTACCGGAAGTTTGATAAGAGGGCCAAAACGATCAGAAATTATGTAGCCGTGACTCCAGGGAAGAAGGAATATACTAGGCCGCACCTGAAATATGACAGGTGCAATCTTCATCATCCCCCGGTTGTGATGTGTCGCGTGCGCTCAAACTGTAACGTACGGGACATCAAGCAAGAGACTGCAGAGTAGCGCCAAACCTGGTGGCACCCATCAGTCGGTTAACCCCGACGGGGATACCAGGGCTTGCTATGAATGTGGAGGCCTCGATCACTTCAGAAAATGTGCTCCCGACTGAATAGGGCACCGAGTCAGCAAGGAAACAACCAGCAGCAGATAGTGGCCATAGCGGGTGCTCAAGGCCAAGGAAACCAAGGTAATGCTGCACGGGGGGTGTGCCTTCGTCATTGGAGCTAATGATGGCCCGCCAGGATCCGAACGTTGTCACGGGTACGCACTTACTCAATAACCATTTCGCATCTATACTGTTTGATACTGGAGCAGACATAGTTTTATATCATCCGAGTTTGGCAAATGCTTGATTTGAGTGCTAGTAGACTAGAAACTAGTTACTCGTAGAAATGGCTAATGGTAGGGTTGAACAGGTAGAGGAAATTATAAGAACTGCACCCTGATATTAGAAGACCAGGTCTTCAACATAGATTTGATACCTTTGAGTTGGGAAGCTTTGACGTAATAGTGGAATGGATTGGTTGTCGAAGCATGGGCCGAGGATTGTTTGCCGGGATAAAGTAGTGCGGATTCCCATTGCAGAAGGGAAAGTACTCAGAATACAAGGAGAGCGACACGGGAAAAAAACTTGAAGCTTATCTCTTGCATGAAAGAACGCCAAAGTCTACGAAGCAGTGCTACACTTTTTTGGCTCAAGTGGTAGAAAAGAGGAAGAAGAGACGAAATTGGTAGACATTCCGATTGTACGGGATTACCCAGAGGTGTTCCCTGATATTTTTCTGGATTGCCTCCTCCACGACAGGTGGAATTCTGTATAGAAACTGGTTCCTGGAGCTACCCCAATAGCAAAGACGCCGTATCGGTTAGCACCATCGAGATGCAAGAGTTGTCCAGTCAACTACAGGAACTACTGGAGAAGGGTTTTATTCGACCGAGTCATTCACCGTGGGGAGCACGGTTTTTTTTGTCAAAAATAAGGATGGGTCGTTCCGTATGTGTATTGACTACAGGGAG